>JAGQEM010000095.1:0-26773 GCA_019202945.1 Corynespora olivacea
ACATGACCAAGAGCACCGTGCGCAACCGTTTCAGGTTGCGTATATCCTTTCATCCCACCCGTGCGTAGATAGATTCTCTTTACACGGAATTGATTAATCATCTTTGTCACCCCTGAGCGCGCGTATACTGTGCCCATTCAACATATCCAGCATATTTATAAATCCTCCTATATGTAACAGTTACCTCATTTTTCACCCCTACATACGAGGAAAAAATTCTTCACAATCAGTTATCCCCCTAAATTAGGGATAACGGCTCAGTAGTGGTGTGCTCAGCCTGCAGAATATTCTACTCCACAGCCATGCCCAGAAGCTCCACGATAGCTCCATACGTTTCTTCCATGCTCTCCAGGCTCCAAAAGTGTCCACCACTAATATACTTCACTCGCACCTCCTTTGCATTAGGGATGTACTTCTCCGCACCATCGTAGAACTCGTAAGGCTGGCTCCTGCTCTCCTTTCCTTCTAATACCATGACAGGACACTTCCAAGCCGTAAGTAGCCTCTCCCTTCTACAAAGCCATTCCTGCCGAAATGTACTGCTATTGAAGTATCTCGGCACCGCCCTGTTGATGCCGTCGTAAGAGAACTCCTGAATTACTCTCTCCATGATATGATCAGGAGGAAAGGAACCAGCAACGAACAAGTACGTCCATATTACCAAGCGCTTCGGATCCTCCATAGCGCCAGTCCACGGTGCATTCTGAAACATGGGGCCTTGAGGCGCAAGTGCGGGATTGAAATGGTAGAGGTGTTGTTCGCCTCTGCCGTATCGTAAAACCGCTTCGGGATGCTTTGCGACGATGAAGTCTGCTTGCACAGTTCCGCGATCGTGCGATACCAAATTGAACTTCTTCAACCCAAGTTGACATAGCAAACCGTAAAGCTGATCTGCTACAGCCTCATGGAGGTAGTTTCCAGCTCCCTTCTCAGATTGTCCGTATCCTTTCAGGTCGATGGATACGCAGTAATATTTCGTCGCGAGCTTTGCCATCTGATAGTGCCATTGGAACCAGGAATCGGGAATGCCATGCAGGAACACGACGGGCTCAGAAGTAGGATCGCCACAAGTGACATAGTGCCAGCTAACAACATCGTAGTCGCCCGGCGTATGGGTGAAATGATGGGTAAACGGTACGCCGACGAGTTCCTCGATATCGCCGTCTTTATCGAGTTGGCGTGGTTGCACCCATTCGAAATGCTTGATTCGTTCTTTGATAGTTTCCTCGCTGGGCTTCGCACCACTGATGGCCTTTGCTGCGCGTTCCGAGAGAGGACTGTATTCGAGGTTTGAAGGTTGTGCCATTTGATTGCGAAGCTTGGAGATTGGAGATTTGTATTTGTGTTTAGATGATTTTGATACTCTGCTATTTTAGAATCCAATCTTGACGTTTTTTATATCTAGGAAAAGTGGGAGAGTGCGAAAGCGCGAACGAAGTTGTATCTGGTCATACACGAATCGGCCCGAGCTAGGTATTCGCGCGAGGTCTCTAGCGCTGACACTCTTACTGTGTACACCATTATTAACGTTCAACTCTGATCACAAAAAGAGGCATACTGTACCGCAAACCATCGAAGTGGCCTCGTGAAGCGCACCAAGAAGAGAAATTTGGCACAGTACTCTGTAGTGAATCTTGATATCCTTGACCATCTGCACAGGATGTATTCTCAATATATGCCAGCTGTTGAATGGGCAGTGTAATGCGCGCGCTCAGGGGTGACAAAGATAATTGATTAATTCTGTGTAAAGAGGATCTATCTACACACGGGTGGGATGAAAGGATATACGCAACCTGAAACGGTTGCGCACGGTGCTCTTGGTCATGTGAGAGTAGCCGTCACATGACCGTACAGACATCAGATGTTACCTCGTACAGACACCACGAGAAAATGTGATTAAATCCATCAATTCGTCATAAACTCATGCAGCACTCCCGCGTCGGCTGTCCTGGGTCTGGTTATACGACGTCGTGCTCGCAGTAGTCGCCGTCCCACCCGTACTTGCCGTCGAATCCGTCCCATACAATGTAGTCTCTCCGTAGTAGACCAAGCTCGGATCATCTGGCTTTGTCTTCTGGCTAACTATTTCTTGGACCGACGCCACATAGCTCGGCATCGACATTTGGTCCGGCTGCCTTCTTTTGCGTCCTTGTATTTTTTTCAACATACTTTCGAATGGCGCCCTTAGACACGGTGCAGAACAGGCGATCATTCCCACCAGTTCCTCGGTCTTGGCGTACATTGCAGGCTTCATCGCCGCCTGTAGTATATTGTCATTGTCGGATGTGCCATAGATCGACATCTTGACGATGGTTATGGCTGTGGCGACTAGCCCGAGGGACATCAATACGCCGATTAGGATTTTGTCGCCGGTAGGCCGAGAGAGACTTCGGATGAGCCGTATCGGCATAAGAGACAGTACGAGATCCATTACGATGTACGTGGCTATTCGTTGTTAGAGGATCGATCTAGATTCCGATAGGTCGACTTACCTCCACATGCCCAACTGAAGTTAATAACCGGCTGGTCATGCCAACACTTCGGCCTAAGCTTCATATCCCAGGACGAGGAAACCGTGTCGCATCTTACGAATTGGACGACAAGCCACCCAGTCGATAGGCAACACTGAAGGCCCATGAGGAAGTACAAAGGCCACCTCCACGACCTGTTTGCGCCAAACCTCAACAGCGACGCGGCAACAGAAAGACGGACGAGGCATAGCGTGATAATCCAGGTCGTCTGCTGGGCGAAAGCAAGCTTGAGGATCAGGATCACTTGCGGCATGGACAGATAGGCTGTGGGCTTACCCCATCCATTTGCGATCATGACAATGGCAATACAGATATTGACGAGAGAAAGCGGCTATTCTGGTGTCAATGGAAATCCCCCCAACAACGCGAAACACCCACCTCTGCCATGATAATCAGCCAATCGTCAGCATATAACCTCGATCGTGTTGCACGCGTGTATATCCGCAAGATCACAACACATAATGCAACGGATTCCAGTATTCCTGTAGGGATGATGTACGTCGGCGCATTGTTCGAGTATGGCGGCATCGCGGTAACCGATGTCATGGTGCCGGTTGTTTTCGACTGGCTGATGAAGATCTCCCTGCTCTTAAGACATTCACAAATCGTGTCCCCAGTGAGTATGGAGAAAAGGGTCCAGCACACATGTGCTCCGGATTATAAGATAGAGATTTGGGCGTGAGAATAACACAAGATGAGGAGGAAGAACCAGATGCGAACATAAAGTTTCGGAGCTCGCGTTGCGCCACGCGAACGAGTCGTGCAATAGTCTGCTTTCGACCTAGAGTGCGCACGGAAATTTTAAACCTTTGAACACGGCGCGTAGAGTGGTCTAAACGTGTCACGTGATACTTCACGTGAAGCAGCCACGATACACGGATTTGGTTGCTAGTCCAGAATTGGGTTAGGCCACCACCAATATCTGGACCGTGCTCACGATAAATATATCGTGTGCGCCCTCACTTTGGTAGCTCGATAGCAGTTACCATTTTCTGATCGTTGCCCTGATCCTCCTAAAACGTGTCGGAACATTTCTCGGAGACATTGCGTATGCTATGGAATTGAACTGCTTGCGGTCTAGTTGTTATCATTCTCCCCTGACGGCTATGCTTTTTGCCAAATGACATAGGTCGACATAGTTGAGTGTATTTTCGAACTTTGGCATCGATACCTTTCAAGATGTGGTTTTGCGGCCTAAAGAGGTTCTCGCTCGAAAAAACACGGCTGGATAAGGGAGTAGGTCACTGTAGGTATGCGTCAGCACATGGTGCCATTGCACGCGCTCAAAGCGCGATCCTTCCAACCGTAGCCCTGGCCCTTGAAGGGCACGTGCACGTGCCTCCTTCATTACCTGCAGCTGTCATCAATTCATCGTCGTGAGAGGGGAAGAATGGTGCGCTCCAACCTCATTGGTTGTCGGTTGATATCCCTGCAGCCAGTCCAAAGACTTGTGCTAAAGACGGGAACGCCGCTGTCAAACCGGTGCACCATCATCTAGCTGCGAACTTATGTTGCTGAGCAATGAATTCTGGTCGCCTACCACCCCCCCCCCCCCCTTCCCAATCGCCATGGATCAGCAAGATGTATCACGAGGAACAATCAAGATGTCATTGAAACAGGAGTCTATACCCTACATACGCATGCCAGTATGAAAGCGCCCGAACTGGTCATCGACGAAAATGTCCATTCCTCTGGTTGACATAGCTGGCTCCGGCATCAAGGGCATCAGGAAGTTTCGGTTGAACTTTGGAGAATTTGGCGCTGAAATGATGGTCCCAGTCGGCGAGGATGCCTACATCTCGTTAGTAATTTGCTCCATTGTTTGCTTTCATCTCCTCGTGGGAACTCACCTCGCCAATATCCAACGACTTCTCAGAAGCAGATCCACTCGATATGGTCGTTTCATATGTCACTTTGATCGTTCTCTTCTCGCTGGCCTTCTTCTCCTGGTCTTTTTCCTGCCGTCGAAAGTTGTGGTACGCAATACTGGGGTGTATCATACCACCACTATCAGTCGAGTCGTTTCGTCCACGAGCATTTGTAGGCCGCCTACTCCGATGACTTGGCGTCCGTCTCGGCATGATTCCCACGAAAGACTGCCTCCATCTTGTGATTGATACTACCCTCGCTCTTTCATGCACCAGACCAGGAACCGCTAATCCCGTTTCCGCCTCCTCGTCCATATCCCGCCTGCCCAACATCCTGCTGGCTTTTTCTTGGATGGTTTCGTCTATAGTCATCGAGATCACCATGCGCGGTCGGTTCTTTTGGTGGTGGGATGTGAAAAGAGCATGGAGAGCCGGCACCGAGCCAGCCATGACTGCGACAGCGGCTTCGCAATGCAGCATGAAAGACACCCAGACCAAGCTGAATTGGTGTTTAGAGAAGACATTAAGCGAGATACCGCCAGCCATACGAATAATGCTGAGAAGGATGCATATCGCCGAGAGGCAGAGAACGAGGGCTAGGCGGAGCTTATGTTGCAGACGGAGATGCGATAGTTGGAGTAAGAGGATCGGTATCGACACAACTGTAAACCTGATCAGCAGTGGCTTGGAAAACGGGTAGAAAGATGACCTACTCATCAAATCGGTGACAATGTCCAACGACTGGACCACGACTCCGGAGCTTATGCTGAAACTATATCCATTCCTCACGAAGCATTGAACCGGCCCCGCCCCGAACTGCGGACACATAACAAAGCCTTCCAGGACCACGATGATGGCGCTCATTGTTGTCAATGCGACCGTTACCCAAAACCACGCCATCAGCTTCTCGCTGACGTTTCGTAGCATCTTGTGGAACAGAGTCAGGAAGCTTGCTTTGACAGCGAAAATGGCGAACCATCCGAACGTAAAATACGCATCCACAACCTGCGGTCCAATCCTGAGGAAATCCTTGAAGAGACTATGGGCTGGAGAGTCTTCCGCGGCGTGAGCAAGATTGCTGAGCACGGAAATACGGAGTGTCGCCGCATCGATCAAGTACATGGACTTGATGAAGGAGTACACAAGTCCGGTCTCGCAGATGAGACATATCGTCGCGAAGAGAACGAAGCAGTCTTCGAGGAAGAGTGTACGTTCGCGGAGATACCTGAGGAGGAGTCGTGTTGACGCGGCAAGGACTGCGCATGCTGTAAGGAAAACGCTCCAAACCTACAACGTACATGATCAGCTGTCGCCCTTCCCAAACAATCCGGACCGTCCCATTCAGGCCCACAGAAGGTTCCACTTACCCTGAAGCTCAACTGATCGACACGACAGGCATGTTCGATCATCCAGTATATCTGTTCCAGTGGTAGTTCCGGTGTTCCTTCCACGTTTACAAGCTCCGACATCCGTTCCATTGTATGTATATGCTTCTCGACACTGCAATCTCCGAGCTTGCAGGCTAGCCAAGTGACGAGAAAAGCGGGCGGGGCGGAACAGGGCTATCGTTTAGTATTCATGCTCGGGGTTTGGGGCTGCGTAAATGCCTGATGGAAATCGTCGGGTGTAGACGGGCCTGTGGGGCAACGAGGCTGGGGCCACTGTGGTGGCTTACTGTGCAGCTCAGTGGAGGGCACATGGCGGATCCTTGGTGTTGAGGGGCTGATTTTGAGGCCTATTACCTTCACAACCAAGGTTTTCGAAGTGTTTAGGGGAGAACTTTTAACAAAAAGAACTACAATCGTCGGTGCTCATATCCACAACCATGCGGCCCTGTTGTCTAAACGCAGGTCACATTAATATGTTTTTCACGAAGGTCGTGTTCGATTTTCCGCAAGCCTTTTTCTAGTTAGTAGCTTCCCATCCCATCGATGGTGGGGGCTCAGCTCGGATTTCACTGTTAAGTGTTCGGGTAAGCATGCCGCAGTGTTATTGGTAGATAAGTGACCGATGATAGAGTGATGACTTTCCACGTGTTTGCCCGCTTGTCTGGTCTCGCTAAATGGAACCGCATTAGACCAGAAGGTAGAGTGGTGTATGTCATGATTTAGAGAGGTGCGGAGGTGCTAATCACGTGAAATGTGTTGCACCTGGGCAGTTTCTACTTATATAGTAGTAGATAGCTTTCACCGAGAGACTGCACAGTACCACAGTAATACTTCCCATACATACCGATTTGCCTTTGACTCTCACGTACGTTCGGGCACCAGCTAGTGCAAGATGCGATACAATAGGTCAATAGAGTGACGCGAGGCACTCCCTTCTTGGATGTTGATTACTCGGCAACCAGAAGCGCTGTCTTAATTCTTCCGATGCCTGATATCAACCCCGATTGTCATTCGAGCTTCGTAAAAGTGATATTCCCTTTTCTAGGCCGGCAAAATTCTTCTTCTACGTAATTCTGTTCAATGCGATGAGATATCTATCCAGCTCCTTATGCTTCAACTTATCTGTACATGACCTTTTCACTTTAAGGGAGTAAGGATTTGGTGTTGGTCTCGTGAGCCATCGTGTCGGCGCCTTCAATGTCTCCCGGCGAAAACTCGGTAATTTGTCAAGGGGAGGGGGGGTTGTCGAGAGCCAAGTTAGAGTGTCGGGGTTAGAATGTCGGGGTTAGAATGTCGGGGCATTTGTCGGAGTGTCGGGAGCTGGACCAGTCCAGGGCCAGCTGAATATCACGTGGCAGGTTGAGTATTGAACCTGTGTCCTACGGGCTAGATAAACGCCCCTGACATGCTCGCTGGTCTCGACGCTTGACGAGCTTTTGGACCAAGCTCTGGTTGTGCTCGCTCCTTACAAGACCGCATTGGCTCCCGCTGCGGATCTCAAGCTAGCCGCGCGAGTTGATCTTCCTTTTTCGTCGCAGTCGTTTCCTTTCGATTCCTCGTAGAAAAGTGGCGTCCGTCCTTGTCCTGCGAGTCAATATCAGCTTTGCCTATCTTGAAATCACCTCGCGTGTATTCTCTTCCATTCTCGCCATCGGTAACCGCTTCTCGTTTTGTTGCTCAAGGAGCAAGAAGTCGCATTTGATAATCTTCCGCGGCACGATTCCCCATAGTCGGGGGGGATCCTCTTCGTGCACGCTTTGTTTCCATACACATCTCAATCAAGTGCAGGCTTCCATTGAGCCAGCATCAACGATGGTAGCTTACGTACTTATCGATTACGTTATATGGAATAAATACACATCTTCTACAAACCAGCTACGTCAAAGTATGAGAGTAAATTTTCCAAGTTTAGTACAGCTGTTTGTTTTGTACCCTTACAGATATATACATACTTGGGGATTCGATCGATCTTTCCTAGTTAAATGGCCCCCCTTGACTTCGATCCGGCTTTCCGTTGCGCTTCGCCTCGCCTTGATATATACATCCCCCGTCGTCGAATCTCGTCCCACGGTTGGTATACATGTACATGGATATGTGCGCAGTCGCCAACGGGTAATAGTCGACCTTGACCTCGCCGCCCTCATTCCGAATACGGCATGTAAGCACGGTATCGTCCTCTTTGGAGAACCGATCCATGGCGGTAAAATATTCCCTGTGTACACCGCTGTCATTGGGTGCGTTTTGCAACCATACGGCGCAATCCTCGATGGTCTTGCCGATCCACGACGACTTGAACGAGATGTCGAGTGGTGGCTTTGTGGCTTCCGGTGGAGGTTGTCTTTCGCCTGGCGCCTTGGGCATGTCTTCGTAGGAGTCGGTCGCGACCCACAAGTCCCAATCTCCATCCGCGTCCCAGTCACGGGCGAGTTGGAGGCTTCTGTCGAGGTACTGGTGGTCGTTAGTCGCTTGTGTAACGAATGTTGGGAGTTGTACCCACCTACCTCAGTGTCGATATTCTCGTCGAGCACGAAAAGTGCGAATGGAGGTTCGGAAGTCATTATTGCTTTGACGTTAGTAATCACGCCGCTCTCCGTTTTCGGGGTCGAGATGTTGTGCCCGTTTCGTGGAGCGATGGTCTCAGCTTGCTTGTGGGAACTAACGGACTTGGTAAGTTTCCTTCTATCTACAGGCTTCTGAAGACTATATAGTCAGGGTCAGTTATTTATAGAAGTGACGTCACGTCTCGCGCAAGGCCAATGGAATCAATCCTTGCCGTTTCAGAAGGTTGACAGCCTTACGCCCCGCTGCGCAAAGTATAGTATCCAAGCTTACTTGAACATGGGTGGGTGTGTAGAACTAGCCTGTCACATTCGCTGTAGATATTTGGCGCTGGCTGTGCGCATACCTCACCAGCGGTGGTATATAATCCCCACCAGTGGGCACATAAAAACCGCGGCGAAAAAACTCCACCCTCCGAACAACCACCCTCCAATACAATTCCCAAACCCAAAGTCCACCGGCTCCAAGCCCCTCTTTCCCCCAAACCCATCCAATCCAGGATCCAAAAGGCAGTGCCGCAAACGCCACATGGAACGGCCACTTGAAGACCACGGACTTTGGCCTGACGGGCTTACACCACCGCGTCATCACGCATGTACTTTTCCTTACTTTTCTCATTTGGAGCGGGATTGAAGACCGACAGGCCCTCTACTTGTACTGGGCAGCAACCACAAGACCTGCCTTCGCCACACCGGTGCTCGGCACGTCCATTATGCCCCATGGGAGGCTTTTGTAGTAGGAAGGCCTTCGGCCAACCCTATAGGACGTAAATCAATACCAACCAACACAAGACGGCGGCGACACGGCCGCATCCTCGTTAATCATTCCGTAGCAATCGTACAGAAACAAGCGATACCTACACGGTCGGTCGATGGCAGACTTCTCATGATGATGATGATGATGATGATGATGATGGCCGAACGAGCGGTGAATCACCCTCCACAGACCTCTGACGGATGTATAGATTCGTTTGCACCGACCAAGCATCGACGGCATAGTTCGGCATGTATGCGGATTTATGATTGGAATCATATAGAATCGATCAGCCGAATCCAGTGCTGCCATCACAGCACACCCAACAATCCAACACCCCAACAACGTTTCCCCTTTCCGCCCACCACCAACGCAAATGTCGTCCGCATGAAGTGACATTCCCCTCGTGATTCCACACACCCCACCGAAAACGAAAACCTTCTACTCCTCAAACTTGCCACCCTCACTAACGTCCTACAAAAAAAGATTAGCACGATCGATCCCACGACTTCCCAAAGCAAAAAAGAAAAAAAGAAAAAAAAGGGAGGGGATTGAACTCACCGGATACACATCGAATCTCCTCTGGGTATAGAGCGGAATCCCCTTCCTAACCTCCTCGATCCTCCCCGCCTTCAACTCAACCACCAAAATCCCCTCGGCCTCATCCAACTCCCCCAAAAGCTCCGCATTGGGATCCACGACCAAGCTATGCCCCCAGGCATTGTACTCGGCCTGCATGTCGCGACTGGGACTGCACAGCCCCACAAAGACCTGGTTGTCCATGGCGCGAGCCCTGGCCTGCAACTCCCAGTGCAGCTTCCCCGTCGTGAGGTTGAAGGCGCCCGGATAGAGCAAGAGGAAAGCGCCCTTGCGCGCGGCGATGGTGGCGAGTTCGGGGAAGCGGATGTCGTAGCAGATTGCGAGGGCGATGCGGCCGTATTCGGGGATGTCGACGAGGGTGATTTTGTTGCCGGGGGTCAGGACATCGGACTCTTTGAATTTGATCTTGCCGGGGATGTCGATGTCGAAGAGGTGAACTTTGCGATGCGTGGCCAGCAGTTCACCCGAAGGTCCGAACGTCAGATTCGTGTTGTAATACTTTTTCCCCTTGCCCTCGCCCTCGCCCTCGCCCTGGCCCTCTTTTCCCTGCGCCGTCTCGTCCACACGCTCCGGGATGCTGCCCCCGACGACGTACACGCCCGCCTCCTTCGCCAGCGTGCTCAGCGCGTGGAACGTCGGGCTCTGCTCGGCGGTCGGCGGGTGCGGCAGCAGTGTCTCGGCGTACTGCGGGAAGTACTTTGTTCCGTAGGGCGAGTTGAAGCATTCGGGGAGGACTATGATTTTTGCGCCCTGGCGACTGGCTTCGAGGACCTTTGTGCGCGCGTGGGTCAAATTGCGGGCTTTGTCGGCGGTGCTCGAGAGCTGGATCAGGGCGAGCTTTACGGTTTGCTTGAGGAGCGTCGACGACGGCATTGTGGGTGGATGCGTGCGCGCGGCGGGATCGAGGGAGAGGGAGCGTGGGAATTGGGTTGTCGTGGGTGGACGTGGGTGGTGTGTGTGAGACGGCTTGGGATGGGAAGTGGTGGTGCGTAGCGGAGTTGGGGTAGGTTGGAGCAGGTTGGGGTAGATCGCGGGATTCAAGGTGGGTCGAAGTGGAGTGGTGGCATGGTGGGTCTTGGATGGAAGATTGTCGATGGGATGCAGTAAGGTTGAGCCGATGACGGTAAGACGTCACTCGGTTAGACCTGCCTCGGTCGGCTGGCTGGGGCTGCAATACCATGCCAAGCATCCCGACATGTATCCATATCACGTGCACCCTTCACCCTCAAATCACAGAGAAGCTTGGGTAACTATTTCTCAAATGCAGAAAAGGACCAAAACATGATCTTCGCAAGGATCACGCCATGTCCCACTCCCTACCGCCAACTGCATGAACTTCCGACCTGACCACCGCTCAAACTATTACGAGATGCTTCGGCAGCCCTGAAAATAATCATATCATGTTCCCATTCCATCCATCATGAGCGAACCCAATATGACAAAGGAAAAAGCCGAATGCTGGGTGCTGTGAATAGAAAGGTCACCTCGCAACAGCGCAAGGACCTATCGCAATGCTGCCCGTCCATGGAGAGAGAGGCGGCAAGAAAGAAAGAAAGAAAGAAAACTCCCTGGGACCATTGGCCAAACCCCAATTATGCAACCTCCCGGGCCGTCGGACCTTTCCTTTTGCAGAGTCCGAGGGCATGCTGAAAACACCGCCGCAATGCAAGAGTGTGTGACAAAGGAAAACTAGGAAGAGTGGATGAAGTAACGTCCCGGTGATGTGATCGTTGGTCCGCCAGCTGAGCATGCTTAGCATCGCGACGGGAGACGGAAAAGACCACTCGAGAGCGTACTTCTTGAGGCAATCTCAAAGAAGCCAATAGGGAAAGGTTGTAGATGGGACTCCTGTATCCATATTAGTTGAGAAACTGTGGTCGAATCGCTCCACTAGCGTACCATGCCACCCACGTCAACCATCCCATTCACAAAGCACCAGTAGCCCGCGCAATCAGAATCGGAATCAGAATGGCGCCACTAATACCAACATTGACCGCGATACCGGTCACAAGAGCGATCCTCTTGGGTTTGGGATCAACATCCATAAACCGGCCATTCGTCAAATGGACAATGACGCAACTGCCCAGCCAGCGGTACAGGACGATCATGGGCGGAACGATGCAGAAAAATGCAAAGATGATCCAAGACAGTTTGCGTCGCTCTTCTTCTTCGGCGGGGTTGCAGGCACGCTCGGGACAGAGAAGGTGAGGTGAATGCTCGTAGGCGACGAGGGTTGACAAAGTCGGCACGCTGTGCTCGCTGGCTGCATGCCTCATTGGCGAATTGGTGTTCGAGGTAGAGGGGCGTTCGCTACCCATCGTTCGGGGGTGGCGAGACGCGTGCGTGCTGTTGGAAGCCAACGTCTGCGCATCCGGTGCCAGTACCATCTGCCGTAGCTTGGTCTGTCCAGGCACTGCAGCTCGGCTGTTGCGGCGATCGCGGCGAGTCGAATACCAGTTCGCACGGTGATTGGTGTCCTCGGATGAAGATTCCGACATGGCGCGCGGAGGACTCTGCTCGTGTTGTGTGTCCGCGAACGGATTAGAGCCTGCTGTCCTCGGAGACATGTTGTGGTGAGGATTCAGGCTTGATCTCCTGCTCGAGGAGGAAAACAGGCTTGGATTCCGAGTACGCACGCTCAAAATCCGGCCTGAACCTTGAGCACCCATTTGTTTGGTGTCATACGGACTCGAGTCGAATATCCCAGGGCTACTGTTATCTGCCTCACTGCTACCGACTTCTCGCATCCCAGTTCCGTTTGGCGTACCGGTGACGTTGCCTCGAGGGCCGACGACCGTGAACTTGTCAAAAGAGTTTCCATGGTGAGGGACGTACTGGTAGTCGCGATTGGAGCGAGGAGGTTGGAGAGAACCGGGTGAGCTAAAGAAACTTGCGTCATTGTCATCCGCATCATCTTGATACATGATCTCGTCGTTTGGACCGGATGCGAGCAATTCCTGTGTCGTCTTGTCGCTCATAGCGTGAACGTCAACCCAAGGCGTGAATGTGTTTGGATCATGGCTCGGTTCATCATGGTTCGCACGAGGACGGTTGATAAAAGCTGGAGCTGTAGACGAGAACGGAGGGCTCGACGGGGGACCGTCGAGGCCATTGTCGGGAGTAGAGGTCGGACGCATCGCCAACTGGGGTGGAGAAAATGAGAATGGGTGTTGATGAGCTCCCGTTCGAGCAGGATGCCGGTGCTGATGCTGGAACGAGTTTTCCCCTGCCGGAAACAAGCTGCGAGAGAATCCCATACTGTCACGACTTCCATGATCGCTGTCATCGGTACTGCTGTAGTTTGCAATACTCTCACCCAAGCTTATATGCCGATAGCGATTGACTTCTGCTGCCACAGTTTCCCAATCTTCTCTATCTGAATCACCCTCCTCTTCAGCATTTGGAGCATCGGTCTTGTCCTGCTCTTCTTCCAGGGTATCCGCCCGAGTTTTGCTGATAAGCAGGTTTCCCGAGCCTCGTCTTGTCCACATTGCCGGAATGCTTCCCTGCTGATCTTGTCCTTGCGACGCCATGTCGTCAAAGATCTCTTCTGCCTGATTCATGATCTCTTGTGAAGCGTTTTGTCCAAATATCTTGTCTGCTTGACCCAGTACGTTTTGTGAAATATATGGGACATCCAGAGGATCCGGCTGTGAGTAGGATGAAGAGGGCTCCAAAGTTCGTCCAGGAGTATGCCCTCCCACAATTGGTTGAGAGAGCTGCAGAAGTTGGCGAGTATCTCCGTAAGAGGAAGCTCCAGAAGGCACTTCTGAAGCTCCAGGTCGCGGCGGGCTATCAAAGAGCTCGTCATACTCAAAGGGAGGGGCTAACGGTGGTGGGGCTGATGGGGGCAAGCCGACCCCATAACTCATTGCGGGCCGTCTTCCGCGAGCAGCTTCAACTGATGGAACCGTAGACTCCGCGTTTTGGGTGTTCTCAAAGGTTGAAGGAACACCAAATTCAAACTGACTGCCGCCGGATGTAATTCTTGACAGATCAGCCTTATCGCTCTCATTTGCAGAGGCAGATGTGGCCGGTTCAATACCAGGCTCATCCTGTTCATGAAGCACCGGCTGCGAAGCATTCGAGCTATCTCCTCGCTTGTACTGGTCGATGAGCTTGCTGATCGTATCCGTCTTGCTGTCCAGTTGCAGCGAGCGATGGAACATTTCCTGTTCGAGAGGCCTCGAAGCACGCCTGCTGGTACGGCGGGAATCAGGATAACTGTACATTACGCCTGACTTGTACTCATCGGCAATTGCATCGATGCCACCGCTCATACGAGCAAAAGGATTGCTCCTTCTATCACTCACGATACTACGTGGATAGGGTGAATGAGTTCGTGTATCACTGGTGTAGATAGAGCTAGAGTATATCGATTCCAAATCCTCGTAGTATGGGCGAGCCGATGGGTCATCTTCCAAAGTGGAAAATTGTGGTTGAGAGTGCTGCTCTGCTTGGGAATATTGCTCTTTCATTGCTGAATCCAACGGAGCAGAGTTGTATTGCGACGATCCATACGAAGCCCGCAATCCAGACATGTAGGATTTGCGCGTAGCTGGTTCGTCGGGTACCATCGAGGCCAGCGGAGCAGAGCTATATCGTTGCGATGCAAAGGGAGTTTCCGAGGCCGACACACCATAATCATGTGGGTGTTCAATGGCCGTCCCGTGCTGCAAAGGCAAGACTGGCGACGGTGGTTCATCGTAATCGTCGTTAGTCCTTGTGATGCTATGACGGTAGCTTCGTACGAGCGGACGAGGGAACTCTCCTTCGAAGCTAGGAGACGCTAGATTTACCCTGGATTCCGAAAGGTCGCGTAGTTCTTCTGCTTGTGCCGTCTCCTGGTGAGGTTTGGTCGACAACCGTTTCGCGAGGCTTTTCGTGAGGTGTTTCAACGAGAAGCGTGATTCGGGGACGGGTTTCTTGACCGCCAAAGGGGATACATCGAGCAAGGAATCAGGGCTATTGAGTGGCGTCGAAAACTGGGAAGATGCCGGGGTTCCAGGAAGCTGCGCTACTGGCACGGGTGGGAGAGGGAGGCCCGATGCGGCAGCGGCAGCTCTCAGATCGGCATCCTCGTTGCGCCGCGCAATGATCGAGGTGTAGGCAGCGGACAAGTCGCCGTACAAAGCCCGCCTAGGCGCCATCTATCTACGGTGAGTGATCCTTCAACGATCATGTCTGGGTAACTTACCTCTGAGGACAGAAGCGGGTCGTCAGAAGATGGTAATGGCAGAAACTCGGTGGAGTCGAATTCGCGCGACGGCGTGACAATGTCGTGAAAGTGGAGGGAGTCGTGAGGGTTTACCAGGTCAAATGAGGCGCCGCGATAATGAATGACGGCGGGAGTGGTCGGCGGTGTCGCAGGGGCAGCGGTCGTAAATCTTGCCGTGGCTATGCGTGGTTGTGCATTCTCGTCGTTGGGAGGGGAAAGAGGGTCGGCTAGACGTGGCGGATGGGGGAAGCGCGAGAAGGAAAAGGAAGATGGCGTTGTTTGCGTGTCGCTCGGTATCGATATCTCCAAGGTCGTGCGGCGAGTCGACAATCGCGGAGGCGTCGGCGTCACAGCAAGAGGGGCATGAATGGGCTTTGGCAGGCGTTTAATCGACTTGAAGTTACTTACTTTGTCAACTGAGCGCACGGAACGATCCCCAGCAACGGGACCACCTTGGCCGTATGGCTCGGCGGACTGAGATCGAAGGGTATGACCCGTAGACCCGTGATGTCCGCTGAACAGCGGCGGTGAGGGCGGAAACGGCTGGTAGGCGAGATGGTGCGCAGACTGCGATAGGTGCAAAGGACGAGGTGGCGGTCGCGAGGTAGCAAGAGGTGTCCGCGAGGTCGAGACGCGTTCAATCTCGTTCAGCGCTGGAGCCGCGGCCTTTCTCCGTAGAGACTTGCCAGGCGGCGTTGCAATTGACAGAGCTGGCGAGTGTTGTTGCTTGCGATACTCGTGGAGAGTCAAAGGCTGGAGAGAGGTGCGAGAAGAAGTCGAGCTGGTGATGGAGGGTTGTGGTGAGTGGATCGGCGTGACCTGAGCTACGGCCCCACATGCAACTCGTGGTGAAGGTGAGTTTGAATTGTAGGCCGGCATTTTGTGATGAGCTGCTGCGGCTGGCAGCTGCTTTCGCCCGTCACCGCGGAATATTTCCTCCGTCTGAACTCTTTTCCACCCTCCTCCGTCACCTCCGGATAGATAGCTCTTGCGGTGTCTTCCCCAATGTTTTTGGCAAGGGCTATGTGCAACAGGTGCATTTCGGGATCCAATCCATGCGGTTCGGTGAGAGGAGACACCCCCAAGCTTGAAGCTTCCCACTGTCAGCAAAGCCCCTTCCTCTCCCTATACTGGGCAATATGCCTCGATGGACAGTTGAGGGTCTCAGGTCCCTATGGTGTTTATGTCCGCCCGAGAGGACGTCGGTTTCGCCCAATGTCTGTTTCGATTGGGCAGAAGAAACCCGTGAGCTGCGCAAAGTACAGCCAGCCGTGACGTCGTGAGGTCGGTTCCAGTGCAGCCAGCAATGAACCGCGATGCACACCCGTGGTTGCGGTGGAGCTCAGGAATCGAGACAGAGATACAGGAAGAAAGAGGAAGATATTAAATAGAGTGCGCCGTCAGCGCCGACAGTAAGAGACAGGAGAGAAGAACGAGGGGGCCACGCTCCCAGCATTACACAGCAACAACGCCAGCAGCAAAGAGGAAGGAAGCACACGCAAGCACACACACACGCAGCCAGTTCAGTTCACTCGGGCACACTTTCCACACGGGCAGAAGAACCTTTTGTGTGTACCACGACGCCAACGCCGGAAGGTTAAGAAAAGGAACAAGACCGGCCAGGTCCACCCCGCGACCCATCCATCTCATCAGCCCACAGAACCCACCTATTCCCCTCCCACCCACTGCCTCGCCTTGCCCCTTCGTGCTCGTTGGAGAAGAGAAGACAGGACCGACGATGAGAGGTTGCGGTGGTGCCGTCGTCTAACAAACGAACCAGGGTACGCTACAACCGGCCACCCAATCAGCCCTCACAGACGCCTACCATCACCTCAGCACCGGGAGCGCCAGGCAGCGCAGACGACCACTGAACTTCCATGAACGGCCAGGCCGCCATGCCCGTCATTTTGTTTCGATACCGCGGGCAGGACGGTCATCGACCAATACTCTGTGGCAGACGCCTTGCCTCCTTGGAGAGAGTGACGGGGGGTCATCGTGAAAGTGGTACCGCGTCCTGCTTCAGCTCTCGTTGCAATTTCGTATTGAATCGAGGGGCAGTGTGCGGCTCTTCGGAGCAGCCTCCGGGATGGGAGAATAGAC
Organism: Corynespora olivacea; assembly: GCA_019202945.1. Classification (NCBI taxonomy): domain Eukaryota; kingdom Fungi; phylum Ascomycota; class Dothideomycetes; order Pleosporales; family Corynesporascaceae; genus Corynespora; species Corynespora olivacea. The sequence goes on from JAGQEM010000095.1 coordinate 17,018, forward strand.
ATGTTGTGCAGTAGCACGTACTAGGAGATGTGGCTGCATGATGCATCATGTGGGCACGCTATGCTCACGTGCCACGTTCTTCCAACGCGCTGCTACAGGCCGACCTGTCGGCGCTATTGCTAGGCAAAACAAAGAACACGTTCAAATGACAATAGCGAGTGTGTCAAGCCCGCGTGTAGGCCTCTCGCACAGGAGCTTTACGAACGCCAGCCGGAGCGCCATTAATTGTTGTGATACGGTACCTGCATCGCCGGGCGAACATGTGTCACCCACAATCGTGCAGCACACGAAGCTCGTGCGGCCTACGTTCACGAACTATCGAGAGCTCCAAGAGCGAACAGGGGCTAGGGGCGATGGACATGTATCCAATATTGCATCTGCGTCGAGCGCACTCTCACAATTCATTCAGTTGATGCCCGGCAGTTTTATGGAGGGATGCCATCGCCGACAACATGGACAGACAGAGGCAGGAACGGTAGTCGCATAGAGAAGCCCGCTGTCGGAGGGCGTTCAGGATTCCCACCCACTCTGCTGGACCGACGCCTGCCGACAGGTTGTCCTACGCCAGCCGCATGGTAAGCTGCGCCATGTCGACATGAGTACCACAACCCAGTCGACAATAGTACCGGCCCAAAGCTGATATGATGATTCGCTGCTTGTATTGCAACATCATCCGTCCGAAAGCCAGGCGTGACTGGGTAACCTTTCGAGGAACCCCGTTCCTCGGAAGATGCGTCGCCACAATCACCAGTTGGGCACGCACCAAACGAGCACATGGCGAGCTGGTGCCGACTAATAGGGTCGACGGTGTCTCCGTTCATCTGCAGTGGCATACGATCAGTGAACTGCACGTCGCTGATATCGCACGACATGATGAGGTTACTTTCTGTCAAGTAGCATCTTCTCCTCGAGTCCTGACACATGAAAGAGCCTGTGCAAGGTATAAAGGTTTCATCGTGGTGTTGCGAGTCCTTGGTCCGCAATATGTCATGGCGTTAGGTATGGCCGTCCACTCCAGGCTCGCGCTCTTTCGTCTTGGTACTTCCATTCGTGCGGCCAGGTCGCATTGGCGAGTTGTTGTCTTTCTCCTTGAGTGTTTCACGGGCCGCTTCATGCAGCGCTTGCTGTGCACCATACTCCTTGAGCTCCGAGCGCGATCGCTTCCGACGAACTGATTGCGTGCGCGTCGGTCCCAGGTAGCTGAGAGGAGACCCTGAGTACCGTCGAGTGGACTCGGAGCGGGGGCTGCTGTGCTCCAAGAGCACACGCACGTTGAGCGTGTTTGTATCTGGCGCCCAACTCTGATGACTCTGGGTGGGAGGTTGGCGCAAGCTTGTGTACCGTCTCGTGGGCGTAACGGGGTGATCCAGCGCTACAGGCGAAGCTTCAATCGTTTTGGCGTCTGGAGCAAAGAAATGGCCAACAGTGGTTCCCTGACGTTCGGGATAGTGATCGAATGTTCGCCCACTATGGCCGTGTAACTTGGACGGTTCCGAATCGTTGGTCGGATAGACAGTGCCAGGCATTTGGACGTAGTCATCCAGCGGATGGGGAAGGTCAGCAAAGTTGAAGCCTCGGCCAATATGAGAAGGCAGAAACTTCTGGCCAATGTCCGTGTTGAAGTCGAAGGTGAGATCCTGTGTGGGCAGATACTTGGGCAAGTTGGTGTACCACTGAGGGTATTCGCCAAACCAAGTTCCCACCACAGCATCGACATCCACGCTGAGGTGAACGTTTTTGACAACGTCAGGCTTATGTACCAGAAGCACGAAATCGAACTCCCGAGGTAGTCCCGAGCGTTGGAGCAGGTTTTCCTCGAGCGTCCATACTGCTTGTGCGTCGTCCACGTCATACTCGGAACCCAGTGGACTCCTTAACGATCGCAAGGAACCCTGGATACTTGGTTTGGTCAGCGTGATCCACCTTGGCACTCGTTGGTCACCTCACCTCATCATGTCGTATATCTTGTAAGAAGACCTGACACCGCCACTGGGGTTCAGCGTCGCAGCCAAAGGCGCCTGTGAGACCCCCAGGGAGCTCGAAAGGCTGAAATTCCACTGCAGGTTCTCGGGGCTCACGGCGCCATAGATGAGTTCAGGCGCATGCTTCAGGATCCGTGGGCTTGATCTGGGCGGCCTGTACCGATCACCGCGATAGTCTGTGGAAGGATTGAAGTCTCCATGGATCGACACCTTGATCTCGGCCGATTTAAAGCGATGAGCTCGGGGGTCGTAAGGATGGAAGACGAAGTGAACGGACACGAAGGAGACGTTGTCCATGGGGCCTTCATGAAGCACACCATCTTCATTCTCGTAGTAGCCGTGTTGCAGACGGTTCACGTGGGCCGAGATGAAGGCTCGACCAGGCATCATTCGCTCGTAGAGACATTTCTGATAGACCTGCAGTCGTTTTTGGGGTCGATTGGGATCCTTTGGATCTGGTTGGATGGGTTGCGGCTTCTCCTTCTCCTTCTCCTTCTCGTGTTCGCGGCCCGTCGGCAGTGATCGCGTTCGGAGAGCGTTCATCTCCTCATGACCGCTGCTGCGCAGTCGCTGGAGCCACTCAGTCATCGCAAACTGTTGGGCTGAGAGGGAAGGTCCGATCGCATGAGTCCATAGCCAGGAGGAAGCGTGCGAGGCGTTGTGAGATGGCCAGAGTGTCCTGTGCGGTGCGACGAGTTTGCGACATGGTATTTGAGGGAGTCGCGAAGGAGGCTGACACTTGGGCAGCAGCGGAGGACGCCACTAGCACAGATGGGAGACGGTGTCTCGGGCACGGACTGGCGATGGCAATAATGGAGGGTACGTTTGGGATAAGCCGTGTGCGTATGGCTGTCGTCGGCGACGAGCTGCCCGCAGACAGATCACGCCGACGCCCCAGAGGCCTCCGAGGCTGTGGCGTCGGCATCCAGACCTCTTGGTCAGGTGTCAGGGGGGGACCATCTCGGTACGTACCGGTGTTGTAGGTGTACCATGTACGTGTGGCACTTCGTAGTCTGGTCATTAGCCGCAACCAGGTGTCTTATCTCTTATCGGCCTCAACCCCGCCAACCGCCAAATGGAGGCGTGGGACGCAGCGAGCAATTGCCATTGTTGGAAACAGTATCTAGACTTTTTGCGGGAGATTCGCATCGTTCGTAGCATCGTGACAGCTGCTGCTCACAACTCTGCGCCTCTCCATTGACAGAGCATATTGACCCCAGGATGCAGTTGTGTCCCAAAGAGGTGGGCCTGACCATCCTATCCATCGCCTCACGCCGGCCGGGCCGCTAACGAGTCGCGGATAGCTTGACAAGCTCGTCATCTCCCAGCTTGGCCTTCTGGCACAACGCCGTCTTGCCAGAGGGGTGAAGCTGAATCATTCGGAAGCCACTGTAGGCATGCCATTGTACGTAGTACATAGCTGATCGCCGCTGACCGGATCAGGCGCTCATCGCGAACAACCTCCAGGAGGTATGTGTACAGGAATGCGACCTCCGCTCCTCCTCCGCTCTGACGGCGTGTAGCTCATCCGCGATGGAAACCACACGGTGGCGGACCTCATGTCCATCGGCAAGACCATGCTGGGTCGCCGCCATGTCCTCCCCTCGGTCGTCTCATCGCTGTCCGCATTGATGGTCGAGGGCACCTTCCCGACCGGCACCTACCTCGTCACCGTCCACCACCCTGTGAGCACCGATGATGGGGATCTTGAGAAAGCGCTCTATGGCTCCTTCCTGCCCGTACCGTCCAATGATATGTTTCCTCTCCCCGAGGCGACCGTGTACGAGAGCGTGAAGCAGCCCGGGGCCATTGTCGCGGTCAAGGGCGAGGCGGGCACGATCAAGCTCAACGAGGGACGGAAGAGGATCAAGCTCAGGGTCGAGAGCACGGGTGATAGGCCTATACAGGTCGGATCGCACTACCACTTCATCGAAACAAATCCCCAGCTCCAATTCGATCGCGTACGTGCCCATGGCTACCGTCTGGACATACCGGCAGGCACTTCTGTGCGCTTTGAGCCCGGCGACGCGAAGACCGTCACCCTGGTGCAGATTGCCGGCAACAAGATTATCAAGGGAGGCAACCGACTGGCTTCCGGTTTCATCGAGGATGTGTCTATCGCGTCCAACATCATGAGGAAGATCAAAGAGGGTGGGTTCTTGCACCAGCCTGAACCGGTGGGTGATGCGGCGCATGTTGATATCTGCACTATGGAACGGCAGGCCTATATCAGCATGTTCGGACCCACGACCGGTGATCTGGTTCGACTCGGTGCGACGGACCTTTGGATCAAGGTCGAGAAGGATCTGACCAGCTATGGTGACGAATGCGCTTTCGGAGGCGGCAAGACGATCAGAGAGGGGATGGGGCAGGCAGGTGGAAGGTCGGACGACGAAAGCTTGGATACCGTCATCACCAATGCTCTGATCATCGACTGGAGCGGTATTTACAAGGCCGACATCGGTATCAAAGATGGTGCGATCGCCGGCATTGGGAAAGCAGGGAATCCGGACATGATGGACGGTGTCGACCCCAAAATGGTTGTGGGGTCTTGCACCGATGTGATTGCCGGGGAGCATAGCATCGTCACGGCCGGAGGCTTCGACAGCCATATCCACTTTATATGCCCTCAGCAGGCATACGAGGGCATCGCATCTGGCATCACAACCATGCTGGGAGGCGGCACAGGACCAAGCACGGGCACCAATGCAACCACCTGCACACCCGGCAAGACGCATATCAGGCAGATGCTCCAGGCCATCGACGAGCTTCCTCTCAACTACGGCATCACCGGCAAGGGAAACGACGCTGAGCTGCAACCCCTCCGGCAACAGGCCGAAGCAGGTGCGTGTGGTTTGAAGCTACACGAAGACTGGGGAACCACGCCAGCGGCCATCGACGCGTGTCTTAGGGTCTGTGACGAATACGACATTCAGACGCTCATCCACACCGACACCTTGAACGAGTCCGGCTTCGTGGAGCAGACCATGGCGGCGTTCAAGAACAGGACGATTCATTCTTACCACACCGAAGGTGCGGGAGGAGGCCATGCGCCCGATATCATCAGCGTGGTCGAGCATGACAACGTCCTCCCCTCCTCGACGAACCCTACGAGGCCATACACCAAGAACACGCTGGACGAGCATCTTGACATGTTGATGGTTTGCCACCATCTTTCCCGCAACATAGCCGAAGACGTTGCCTTCGCCGAGTCCCGTATCCGGGCCGAAACCATCGCCGCCGAAGACGTTCTGCACGACCTGGGCGCCATCTCGATGATGTCCTCGGACTCGCAGGCCATGGGACGATGCGGCGAAGTCATCCTCCGCACATGGAACACAGCCCACAAGAACAAGGTGCAGAGAGGAACGCTGAAGGAAGACGAGGGCACCGATGCCGACAACTTCCGCGTCAAGCGATACGTCAGCAAATACACCATCAACCCGGCCATCACACAGGGTATGGGCCACCTCATCGGCAGCGTCGAAGTGGGGAAGCTGGCGGACTTGGTGGTTTGGAATCCTGCCAACTTTGGCGTGAAGCCGAAGCTTGTGATCAAGAGCGGATTCTGCTCGTACGCGCAAATGGTAAAGCCCCTTTCCCCGATCCGTTTACCCGGCCTGACACAGATAGGGCGACCCCAACGCTTCCATCCCCACGGTCGAACCGGTCATGATGCGTCCCATGTTCGCGCCTCTGGTACCCTCCAGCAGCATCACGTTCGTCTCACAGGCTTCGATTGCTTCGGGTGTGATGGAATCGTATGGGCTGAGGAAGCGAGTCGAAGCGGTCAAGAACTGCAGGAAGATTGGCAAGAGGGACATGAAGTTCAACGATACGCGGCCGAAGATGAAGGTTGATCCCGAGAGGTATACGGTGGAGGCCGACGGCATGGTGTGTACGGCGGAGCCGGCGGAGACGTTGCCTTTGACGCAGGGGTATTTCGTGTATTGAGAGATTTGGGACGGAGGATTGGATGTGGGTGAAGTTGTGAAATTGAGATGCGATGAGATGAGACGAGATGAAATGAAATGAAATGAAATGCCAGAAAGATGTGCAAAGAATGCGGCGTCGTGAACTTGTTCGCGATGAAGGGCGTGGTGTGGTGGCCGGCCGTTGCAGTCAAGGAAAACGAAGAAGAAGAAAACGGGCGTGCGCAATTGTTTGGGGGGCAAAGCCCGTAGGGTAGCGAGAGCAGCAGCCCATACCGCGCAAACCCGTCGCCCTTTTAGCTCCCAACCCCCCCAAACTTCAGGCGCTCTCGCCCACTTCGCCCGCCCCGCGCATTCGCGTCCTCAACAACACCACCACCACACCCCATCGTCGCCCCCATCGCCCAACCCGGTTAATCAGGGCGAAGATGAAGAAAGACGCAGCCGCAGCGAAGAAGGCGGAGAAGGGCCCTGAGCTGATGCTGTCCATGGCAGACTACCAGCGTTCGCGCGAGCACGTACGTTGTTCCGTCCTTTCGTCCTTGCTTGCTTTCCCTCCACCGCCGTCCGCCGTCGCTTTGTTGGTTGCCGTCGCGATGCGATAGCTCGCCCGCCGCGCTCGACTTCAGGCACCCGCCGCACCTTGCATCCACCCTCTGCACACTGCCCACCCCGTCCGCCATAGTCGCCGCATCCACGCGATCCCATCATGGCCCGCAACCAGCCCGTCGTCCCCTACGTGCCCCAACCCTCGCCCCCATGCCGCGGGAAATCCCCGTCGAGCGATTCACAGCTCACTCGCGCCAGGTCATCATTTCGCTGTCGAACGTGCAAAAGGGCCTGCAGCATGTCCAGAATGGCCTCAACGACCTCATGAGCTCCTACATCCAGCACACGTCCTCGGTCCTCGGCTGCGAGGACGGCGCACTCCAGTACCTACAGCTCCCCGATAACGTCGCCGAGACTGCCAACGCCGCGCTGGCTTCCGCGGGCTTCGCCATCAACGGTGTGGCGCAGAACGTGGCCGCCGTGCCTGCTGTCGCGCCCGCCACCGCCGCGCCCGCCGCGCCCAGCGCGACCACGGCGACCGCTGCGGCCACGGCTCCCGACGCGGGCAAGGCGAAGAAGCGCAAGCGCGAGAAGAAGCCCAAGGATCCCGATGCGCCCAAGCGTCCGTTGACCGCCGCGTTCCTCTATGCGCAGGCTGCGCGTCCCGTGGTCAAGAGGGATCTGGAGAGTGAGCTGCTGGAGGGCCAGAAGCTGGAGCCGAATGCGGTGGGGATCGAGATCACCAAGCGCTGGAACGAGTCGACCGAGGAGGAGAAGGAGGTCAGTAGCACCCTATCCGCGCCCTCCGCCCGCATGCTTACCGGGCACAGCAGTGGAAAGCTTCGTACCGCGAATCGAGGGAGAAGTGGAAACAGGAGTACGCCGCCTACCTCGCAGCCAAAGGCGAAGCTGCCCCGGCCGAGCTTCTCCAGCACGAAGAAGACGTCTCCGACGAAGCAGAAGCCGGCGCGCTCGACTCGGACCCGGACTCGGACTCGGAGGACGACGTGGAAGCTTCTCCCATCGCCAAAGCTCCCAGCCCACCCGCCACCAACGGCAAGACGCCGCGTCCCAACAAGCGCCAGAAGACTGCCAACGGCTCTGCTGCCCCCGTCGCCATTGCCCCGACGCCCGTCCCCCTCCCGCGCAACCCCACCCAAGCCCGTCCTCTGCAGGCCAGCGTTGAGGCCCCCGTCGCAACTCCGGCGAAGAAGGACAAGAAGAAGAAGGCCGGTCCCCAGCCCATTGCCCCCGCACCCGAGAATGAAGCCTCGCCCGACGACACCAAGAAGAAGACCAAAAACAGTCGCAGCACGCGAAATGCAGAGGTTGCCGAGGAGAGCCAGGAGAAGGAGAACAAGCCAGCCAAGGCAAAGCGAGATCGCAGTAAGCGCAAGAGCGAGGCTGGCACCGCTTAGTTCCCCATTTCCTCCCTCTTGGCTCGCGCAACGTGCATGTCCGTGGCGCCCAAGTTAAGTTGGCAGGTCGATGTGTGCGGTGCCGTCTACTTCCATCGAGGTTCGACGTCCACACGGTTCCCCTTGGAAGGGGTTTTGGAGAGGTGGAAAAAGTGCGAATGCGAGGTGGGTTGGGTTCGTGGAGAGAGGGATCGACTCGGCTCGCATCATGGCGTTCCTGCGGACTGGGTGTTCCAACTGTGAACTCGTTTTCTCCTACTCTCTTCAAGCGTAAAAGAGGGATGAGGTTTTTCCCTGTCAGCGCTGTCCTTTCTCTTCCTCTTCCTCTTCTTCCTCCCCTTGTTCTTCCGGACCGGCGTGCCATCTTTTCGCCCGATAGGATGTCCCTGCAAGCTCCAGAACCTTTTCCAATTTATCAGTGTATACCAATCATATATCAAAGCAGAGCGCGACGCGCACGTGTGATTCTTTGCTGTGTGTGTGTGTCTTGTCAAAAAAGACATGCACCGAAACGATGTGTGCTTTGCGATGATCGTACTGTGTGTATCAAACTGAATTCGGCATGCATTCTATATGCAACGTTATGGAGAACTTGTCCATCGTATCGAATCCCGTGAAGATCGCGCCATGTCGTGAACAAGGACGAAAAGACATGAAATCACCATCACCCCCTTCCCCCCTCCCCTAAAAAACCCCCCGTCGCAAGGAGAAAGAAGAAAGAAAGAAGAAGAAGAAGAAGAAGAAGAAGAAAATCCCCATATATCCAACGCCCCAATCGTCCCTCCCTCCCCCCCTCCCTCCCCCCTACTCCACCGCACTCTCAAACCCCTCATCCCCACTACTCTCCCCCTCGCCATCCCCCTCCCCTATCCCATCCCTCCCCAACCGCCTCTCCACAACCCTCCTCTCCACCCCCTCATCCCCCCCAACCGGCACCCCCACCGCAAACCCCGCCACCGCCTCCCCCCCCACCACGCCCTCCATCACCCTCCGCCCGTACAAGATGCGGCCCTCCCTCACACCCTGCAGGTACTCGAGCGTCAGCCGCGCGCACTCCTCCTTTGCCTTTTTCTTGCCGAAGATGTGGCGCGCCTCGCCGATGGCGGCGGCGGCGTCGTGGCTCGAGTTGCGGAAGGTGCAGTGGACGGTGTGGAAGCCGGGGGCGGTGGGCGAGGGGGTGGTGGTGTAGGAGGGGGGAGGGAGGGAGAGGGTGGCGGCTAGGGTGGCGACGCGGGAGGCGTAGGTTTCGCCGCGTCCTCCTCCTCCTCCTCCTCCTCCTGCGGCTGCTGCTCCTCCTGCGTTGGCAGCATTCGCGTCGTCGGTCCCGGCGGCGGATGCGGATGTGGAGCTCGAGGGGCGCAGGGTCGGGGGGGGAAAGGGGGGCGATTTCTTCTTCTTCTTTTTGATGCCGCCGGCGGCGGTGGCTGAGTCGGGCCAGAGGCCTTGGGCTTTGAAGTGCTGGACCGCGAGGCGGGCGGCGTTGTGGCGGGCTGCCTTTTTGGAGGCGAAGTAGGGGGCTTCCAGGGTGCCGAAGGGGGTGGGGATGCCGTCGATGGTGAGGAGGCAGGTGAAGCCTGTGCCGGCTTGGTAGTCGGTATATGTGGGTTGGGGGGAGTCGATGCTGCGTTGGAATTCTGCGGGACGGGGTTGGTTATCAGGTTGATGGTCGTTGGAAAGGGGGGGGGGGGGGGGGGGGTGGGGGGGGGGGGTGGGGTGGGGGGGGGGGGGGTGGGTGGGGGTGGGGGGGGGGGGTGGGGGGGGGGGGGGGGCTGGGGGGGGGGTGGGGGGGTGGGGCGGGGTGGGGGGGGTGGGGGGGTGGGGTGGGGGGAGAGGGGCGCGGGGGGGGGCGGGGTGCGGGGGGGGGGGGAGCGGGTG
>JAGQEM010000095.1:26783-106944 GCA_019202945.1 Corynespora olivacea
CCGCCGCGCGGCCCGCCCGCGCCCCCCCCCCCCCGGGCCCCGCGCGGGGCGCGGGGCGCCCCGCGGCCCGCCCCCGCAGCCGCGCGGCACGGGCGGGATGGGATGGGATGGGATGGGATGGGAATGACATACCGAGTAACTGACCCACGTAGTTGACCATCACCTCCGCATCCTCCTGTTTCTGAACCTCGACAGCCGCTGAATCGGCCTTCCCCTTCTTCGCCTTGCCTCTCCTCGACACCCGCCCCTCCGCCACCAAGTCCCCCAACACCTTCAACCCCCCCTCGCTCAACCTCTCCTTCACCTCCTGCTTGCTCGAACACGGGCTCCCCTCCTCCACGACGACATCGCCCCCCTCACCCACCCGCGCTCCATGTCCCACCCCCAACTCCACACCCTCATCCCCCGCCACGCCATCATCATCACCCGCAAGACTCGAACCGGAGCCCGCGAGCAACCCGCGAAATACAAGCCTACCCCACCACCCCTTCACGCTGTTTCCCTCATACACAAACTCGGGCTGCGGGATCCCCAGCCCTTGATACTGCTCGTGAAGCAGGATGGTGTATTTCGACGAGCGGGCTCCAACGGCGCGGGGGGCAGGTGCAACAATGGGTTCAGCTTTTGGCTTGGGGGTGGGGGTGGGGGTGGGTGATGGCTGTTTCAAGGCGGGGGGTGTATGCGTAGCCAGATAGTCGTCCAGGGTCATACAATCCGCATCTCCCCCCACCGCACCACCACCCAAAAGAGCGGGAGGAAGACGAGGATGGGGAGCGGGAGCCGCCGTTTCGGTTTCCATGTTATCGCCAGTACCGTTGCTATTGCTCGCCGCTGCGTCGTCCTGCGAAGCTTGCCAGGAGCCGCGATAGCGCCAGTAATCGCCTTGGAGCTGCCGATGAGCAGCGGTAGGCTCGACGTGACCCTGCTCTGGAGAAGGCCCCGATGATGCTGGAATCGTCGGTGCGGGCGTCTTGGATCTCGTTGCGGGAGGGGGCTGTCGTCCGGGTACGATTAAATACTGCAATAGGTCGTCGGCCATGATTGCGATGGTGGGGCGTCTGCAGTGCGCTTAGCGGGTAGACAGACCAGGGCGTGATGCATGCGATTGCGCGACGGCGCGTTTGTTCCGGGTGGGGTTGCGTGGGGACCGGGTTTTAGTTCGCAGAGGTTAGAGTTTGTCGTTGTGGAGGTGACGAGGCTGTTTTGTTCTTCTTCTCCGCTCTGGAAGAGCAAACGCGGGGGTGAGAGTGTGTGTGAGAGAGAGAGAGAGAGGGGGGGGGGGGGTTCGCCATGAGCTGATTGACTCATTTTTTTCGAGGTAAAGTTGCTGTGCGCCGGTGATGGGACGAATGGGGATGATATTCTGGTGTGCCAAAAGTCTGGCAACACGTTTGCGGATTTTGATTTTTTTAGACTTGGTGGGAGGGTTGCTTGCGAATGGTACCTAATCTCTCCTTGAACGCGTAAAGTGAAAGAGAAATTGTCCCTTGTGTGTGACCAACCCAACCCACCTCGAACATGCCGCAGGGAGCCGTCCACACACACACACACACATCAGAGGCAAAGTCAAGTTATACAACAACGGCCCCCTGACCTGCGTCTATTTGTTCGAATGGGCCGTGCGCGCGCACCACCACGACGCGCGCAAATCAAACTGAGACGGATAGGCGGGAGGGGGGGAGGAGGGACGTGAAGGGTGAGTGTGCGATGCATGGCCGCCCTCCTCGCGTCTCCCACCATCCCATTGACCACACGTCACCGTGGCGTTCGCCATGTTTTGAACACGGATGGCGCAGCGAACATGACTCCAAGACACTACGTCGTCTCACTCATATCAAGCTCGAGACAAGGGTGTTGTGATTCAGGAGAACGTGTGGACGCTGGGACCTAGGTATGTAAAGCTGGTGCTATATGGGAGAGAAGAAGAAGAAGAAGAAGAAGAAGAAGAAGAAGAAGAGATGGGGTTTTTACAAGTAGCCTCTCCATCATTACCGTTGCATTAAAATTCCGACGCAGCGTCATCGCAGGTCAAAAGATGGCGACATGATTAAACGCAGACTCCAAAGCCCAAGGAAGCGTCGGCCGGCCATAAACATCGTGAAAGCACAAACTACCTCATCCCAATCTCCCCCAGACATACATCCTCCTCCCCACCCCCATCCCAACCCACACGCTCGACACCCATCCCACAAAAAGCTCCCACCCCCGAAATGGCAAAGCACCGCACACTCGCTAATACGGCCTATACCTCTCCACCCTCCTCTCCCTCTCCAACATCTCAAACGTCCCAACTCCGAACCCACAACCATCGCCATCACCATCACCGCCCCCCTCCTTCCCCACCGCCCCCAAACTATCCTTCCTCGTCCCCTCCCCCGCAAACCCCTCCAACAAAGCACCGACCCCCGTATCCTCCCCGAACGCATCCTGCAACTTCCACAGCCCACTTCCTAACCCCGCGCCATCCAGGACTCCGACGCCCGCACCCGCACCATCGGCGTGCGGAACCTGCATGATCAAATCGCCGACGCTGTACTGTTCTGCCTGGTTTTCCAGCTGTGGGATGAGGCCCGGGTGGTGCCAGGAGGGCTTGGTGGCGTAGCAGTTGGTTATACATGCGTCATCGAGGCCGGCGAAGTCGCTGAAGCCATCGGCTTGGTGCTGCTGCTGCTGGTGGTGGTGAGGATGAGTTTGCGAGGTCGTGGCTGCATGAAAATCGTGGTCCAGACCAGCGATCGAAGGCAGGCCGTGGAAACTTTGGGAATGGCTTGCATACGCGTCGTACGCGTCGAGATTGATGGAGGGTTCATGGCAGACTGCGATTGTGATATGGCCGCCGTTGAAGTCGAAGTCGGTGCCCACTGCGTCGTGGTATTCCTGCGTCTGCTGTGTGCTGACGAGGTCTTGTGAAGGGTGGGAAAGCGGCGGGAGGGATTGTGATTGCGAGTAGTCGGTTGAGAGACTGGGTGCGGTCGCTGAATTTGGGTTGGAGAAGTCGGTCTCTAGAGCTAGGGAGTCGAGGTCGAGAGGTGGGGGGTCGTGGTGGTGGTGGTGGTGATGATGATGATGAGTGAAAGGTTGGTGGGTAAAGTCCAAGGGGAGGGAGGGATAAATGGACGATGCTGCCGTACTCGTGGGGAGGGAGATGAGAGCTGAACAAGGAGATAAGGACGTGGGCGCGGAAAGTAAGTCCTTTTCCAATTCATCCAACTCATCCTTCACACCTATACCTCTGCGCTCCCTCTCCCGTCTACCCCCAAAATCGACGACCCTCCAAGTCATTCTCCCGCCTTCATTCGGAGCCCTGGTCTGGCTGAATCGCCATAGGATCGTCAAGAAACATGTTTTCTGTCCGTCTCTTACACCAAAGATGTCTTGCGCAGCAGTCATGTACTGGAGTTCTTTCCTCACCACGCTCTCATATCTCAGTCTCGTACTCTGTTCCTCGTCGCCCGCTTTTCGCAGCATATTACCCATCTTTTGCATCTGACACGCCCAAAAGCTCGCTCCAAAACGTACCCGAAGCAGTCCTTCGTCACCAGGATAATACGCCGAATAGTACTCTGCGGCTGTAGACGTGTGTTTTACCTTCCGGTCATGCTCATCGATCTGGTAGAGCGGCTTTCCATTGTCGAAGAAACGTGTGGAGCATTCAAGCGCGTCGTACCGTGTCAGGTTGGCCTTCGACCTCAGATCAAAAACAATACTCAGTTCAGCTTCGGTAGGACGTTCCGTAGTCATCACCTTGATTGACGCATCGCAAACAAGGACATTCCGACTCTTGAGCTCGTCCGTACGGTGGAAATTGAATTCGGGAAACTGCTTATGCCAGGACGTGGTGTCGCAGACGTTGATGTCGCTCTGGCGCGAGTTGCTGTGGACTTTGGTGAAGTGATGCACGCGTTGCTTTTGAGGCCCTGCTTCGACAAAGATGCCGAAGTCGGCGACTGTGTAAGGAGCGTCGTCGTGGCCGTTTTGAATCCTGGCGAGGGCTATGGAAGAGGGGAGGTGGCCCAAGTTTTGGTACACACTTGACACGGATTGATCGTATTTGGAGGAGGCGTGGTGACGGTTACGGGAATGGCTGTAGTGTGAGCTTCCACGACGGTTCCTTCTGCCTGATAGATCGTCGGTGGACATGTACACCAAAACTGTATACATGAGTGATTGTACAGATGGAAGGCTTGATCGTCATACTTTGGGGGCATTCTGACAAGATTTTTTTGAGCACTTGAATGTGGCTGGATACCTGCTTCCGTGTGCGAGGCTCCTGGGTGTCTCTCTCAATCGAGTCAGCGACCAGCTCGTTCCGTCCGCGAAGTTGACCATCCTGCATGATCTTCCCACGGCCCATCGGCGGCCATCGTATCAAGCCTAAACACACATCAGCCGGCATCATCACAATGCAGTGGAGAAAATCTTCATACCTCGAAAGAAAGCTTCCTCAAGATGGTCGGGCCATCTCTGTTCTCGATCCTGCTTGGGATGAGGCTGCCGATCCCGATACTTCTGATACTTCTCACACCGTCTCAGCAGTCCCATCAACCTCTTGAGCTCATACTCAATCTGAGAATCCGACTTCTCCCCATCAAGCTGCGGTCCCAGATTGCCCGCAAAGTAACTTCCCAGCCTTCCGGAGTAGGCATTCTCTGCAGGCGACGACGCCTCTGTGTAATCATGCTGTCGTCCATTTGCAGACCGTTCTTGCAGCACACGACTCGGTATGGAAGACGAAGCGTCATGTTCCGACAATACTGGGGCAGGAGGTGGCAGTGGGCATGAAGAGCGAGTGTGGTGTTGCAGTTCCATTTTCAGAGGGAATGAAAATGCAGTAAAGAATGGACTTTTCCTCTAAGAATGTTTCAGTGTGGGAAGGAACGTAAGAGCGGTTGGAGCAAAAGAATGACTGTGACGGAAGAGAATGTGAGTGGCGAAGCAAGAAATGTACAGGAAGGAGGGTCAAAGATGTGATATAGAGCAGAAGCTTAGATGACCAGTCAGAAAGGCACGATTTGCCTCTCAAGGGGACTGCAGATTACCGCCAAGATGGACCAGTCACTGTGGTGACATGGCACTGGTTGAGATTAGGCTAACACACTATAGAGAGCCGATACGATATCGCTTGTCCACCATGTAACTACTCCTCGCAATTCCTCTTCTTGGAATGATAACATTGCTACTTCGGTCATGGTTAGCAAGACGAGCAAGGGCATGAGCAACTGCCGACCGGTCCAAGGTCACTTGATTGGAGCGAGCTTGTTCATGGAGGCTTTGTGCGAGGGTGGAATGGCACGGGAATGCTCTGAGGTTGAAGAATGTCAGCAGTCGCAAACAAAATTTTACGTTACAAGCGTGGTCGACAGCATGTGACCTGATCAAAGGTCCTTCGCGCCTCAGACATAGGGAGGAGGGCCGCAAACGCGGTGTGGTGGCCATGCGCTTGATTCGGTCCTGTGGAGGCAGCAACATTTCCTGTCGGCGGGTAGCGGAAATTTCAGCAACGTGCGCCAAGCGTACGTGACGCTGATGTCTTAAAGAACATGGAGGAAAGGGCGAGCCTGGTGTGTGCCTCGCGCCGTTAGTCAGAACAGCAAGGGCGGACGCGCGACACATGCGATGAGCGTTACGCTACAAACTCTGCCCAGACATGCTCGCCGGTTAGGCTTCATCTAGATCATCGGTGCCTGTAACGTTGAACTTTTTGCGACCACCTGACGTCAACCGCTGGAGGGCGACCTTGTTCGCTTGTGCTCCAACCTTTTGCTGCATCTTCTCCAGCTCTGCTTCTGGGTCATCCGATTCCGTCTCAGCAAAAGTGAGGACAAGATGGCGGCCCAGCAAGTGAGTATTCTTGAGCGCATTCATAGCGTTAGTTGCATCGCGTTGCGTTGAAAATTCAACGAACCCGAATCCGCGTGAAGAGGAGTCGAACTTCTTGGGAACCCTGACCGATCTCAGGGAACCGTAAGGGGCGAACAGGGCGCGAAGATCCTTTTTCTGTTGCAAGGTTAGAACGTGCAAGAATACTACATGGCAATAAAGGGAACCCACATCAGCCTGGAAAGGCAGGTTCTTGACGAGAATTTTGGTTCCTGTCGCCTTCTTTGCCGCGTCTTCCTTTCGTCGCTCCTCTGCAGCATCAGCGCCACGATGCGAGGCTTGGATCTTCAATGCATGTCCCTCCAGGCTATGGCCATCCATAGCCCGCAACGCGGCGTTTGCCGTCTCCGGGCTATTGAACTCGACAAATCCGTAACCCAGGGAAAGCATGCCTCGTTTAGGGTCGATCTTCGTCCTAACAACAGCGCTTCTGAAACCTGCCAGCGGGGAGAAGATTTCCTTCAACTTCTGCGTTGTCGTTGTGAAGTTTAGGTTCTTCACATGCAGTGTGGTCACATTGACAGCATCGGACGTCGAGGGTTCCTCGAGCAGGTCCTTTGCCGAGAGCTTGGCGCCAACACCGTCGATAGATGTTGTTGGCACGGGTGTAGCGAGAGCGCCCTCTTTGAAGAGATTTTTGGGGGCCCTCTCCAGATAGAGAATTGAGTCTTTCATCTTCCGATAAGAGAGTGACGAGAAAGCAGACT
The DNA here is from genome assembly GCA_019202945.1 of Corynespora olivacea. Lineage (NCBI taxonomy): Eukaryota > Fungi > Ascomycota > Dothideomycetes > Pleosporales > Corynesporascaceae > Corynespora > Corynespora olivacea. The sequence goes on from JAGQEM010000095.1 coordinate 33,371, forward strand.
TTGCCTGCGTAGCATTTGCGAATTCAACAATGGCCGTCATACCCAACGGAGGGTAGAGGAAGCGTTGTATAGAGCCGTGCTCTTCGAAAAGCCTCCTGATCTCATCTGCACCAACACCGTGTGGGATGTTCTTGACGAGGATGGCAAGATCGCCCTTGGAGCTTTTCTTGAAAGCCTCGAGATCAACGCCATGTTGAGCAAAGTAATTCTTCGTTTCTTGTATCACATGAGTTTCGGCCTGGGCCTGTTTCACCGCGGCATCGGAGGACGTATGATCTAGAAGATCGGATTTGCTGATGTTCAAGCGTTGCGCAACCGCGGATAAGACGGCGTCGGTATTGAGATAGAGCGAGTTCCAGTTGAATGCGTTCGCCCCAGCGTTCTTCTTCCGCAAGACCTCTTTCTGCTTCTTCAGCGGTAGCTTCGAAATGGCGAACTCATCAAGCTCGTTGTTTCGCTTCGCTTGGCCTGACAAAATGTGCAGCAATCGACCTTGTAAGATGGTGCCATCGCTGGCTAGAAAAGCTTCGACGGCGTGTTCAGGGTCATCGAACTGGAGGAAGGCAAAGCCCTTCCCCTTGCCATCGCCTTTGGTCGAAGGGACGTGGACCTGCAAATTGTCAGACACTGGCTGCGTAAAAACAATGGCAACAATAAGTGCAAGGTGGTGCGTTCAGATAAGAGAGATATCTACTAAAATACTCTCCCAGTGGACCTCATATGCAAAGCATCAGTTGTCCCTATCTGGTTGTTCATCATCGCAATGGGGGGAGGGGGAAGAAAACAACGGCATAGTCTTACCTCATCGAGTGAGCCGTATTTGGAGAAATGCTCGCGGAGGTCCTCCTCGGTCACGTCGTAGGAAAGATTCCGAAGATACAATCGACCGGTCTGGCGAATCTTATCTTCTTCAGAGGGTGTGGCGTCCTCCTTGCGCACGGCCTCATTCGATGTCTGAAGCTGCTGCTCACCTACTTGGACGGGGGCCTGCGTTATTTGCACAGGGTTCGAGGCAGCTGGCGGCGGCGGCGGCGGCGGATCATCCTCGTCATCTTCCACCAGATCCAGCACCCGGTTCGTCCGCGTTCGAAGCCAGTCAGCGTCCGAGACCGGGCCTTGCTCACCCGATGGTGTCTCTTCATTGTCTTCTGCTGCGTCTTCTGCTGCGTCTTCGCCGTTGCGTTCCTCTTCAGGTGCAGGTTCGGCCATTGGCGTATCAACCACACGCTGTGGCTCCACGGACGGCTTGCTTTGAGCAGGCTTGGGTTTTTTCGAGATGACCTGGTATTCGTCGTCGCTCTCGCCAGCAGCCATTTCGAGGCCCCCTCCGGCCTGAACCGCAGCAGGAGCGCTGCCATGATCGATTTGTGCCTCCTCGTTCGCCCACACGTTCGTTTTCGACCGCGGCTGCATGACATCGAGATACTCCTTCAGCTTCGGGTCCTGCTCGACCTCCTCCCGCTTCCGCTTGAGGTTGGTGTCCCTGGGCGGCGGTATGTAATCATCGTTTCTCGGCCTGCTGTTCTCCTCCCGCTGCTGTCTTCGCGACTTGGGGAGGTCCTTGTCGGCCACCTGAATTTGTCAGCAGAGGCAGCCAACCTTCCCACGGGGATACGGACAGGCCTCGCAATCTCCACGTGAATCTTGGTCATGCGAATGAACGTCTTGTTAAAATACTTGATCGCCTTGGAAGCATCCTGCGGCGACTTGTATCCAACGTAGCCAATGCGGCGAGCGGGGAAATACTTCACGTCCGTCACCGGGAACTGGGAGAAGTGTTTGCGCACATCCTCCTCAGAGAAGGCGGACGGCAAACCGCGGACGAAAATGCGCGAGGACTCCATCGACATCTGGGACTCGCCGTGGCCGGCTGGAAGCACAAGTGTGTGCTATGGCAGCTGCGGTGTGTGTGAGAAGAAGAAGAAGAAGAAAAAGAAAAAGAAGGCGAACCAAAATTTCACCTGCCAGCGGCATACGAGTGGGTCCCAAGGCCTTGGCACGAATGTCGGGGCTCCAGCAGTCACCACCCCTACCGGTATCTAGCCGACGGTCAGTCTCGATCGAAAGGCTAGCCTGCAACAACAACAACAACAACAACAACAACAACAGCAACATTGACACTCCACCTCATCCCGACGACGAGCTACCGCTGCAGCATAGCCCCTTCACCGATACGAGAACTCGCCTCTATCCATTTCTCCTACCCGGCTCACCGCTTCCATTTTCGCCATGGCCACCGAGACCAAGGATGCGAGCAAGCAAGAAGGTATGCAGGTACCTGGGCGCTCCATGTCTCACCAAGACAGCTAACACGTGCACAGCTCAGATCAAGTCGGCCGACATGGTAATGCAGATCGGAAGGAGATTGGCACGGCGTGTTCGCTAACAGGTTCGACCCCAGAGCGATGAGATGCAGCAGGAGGCCATCGAAGTGGGTAAGGTTAGCCCCTTTCCGCTGTCTGCCATCAACCGCTGACGGCCTACAGCACAATATGCCATGGAGCTGTACACCATCGAGAAGGTGGGTCCCCTCTTTTCGGCGCCCGGCCCATGATCAGGTACTCATCGCTTCCAGGACATCGCACAATACATCAAGAAAGAGGTAAGCATCACGTGGGCCCAAGCGGATTCCCCCCATCACTGACTTGGATACAGTTCGACCAGCGCAAGGGAGCAACGTGGCATTGCATCGTCGGGCGCAACTTCGGTAGCTTCGTCACCCACGGTATGTCAAACCGAGCACCCCACACCACCTTCCAGCAGTGCCGTTGCTGCTTCTTCCTGTCCACACCACCTTCGGCCCGGCAACTGACCTGCTACAGAGACCAAGCACTTCATATATTTCTACCTCGGACACTGCGCCATTCTCCTGTTCAAGACTCAGTAAGCACATGCAGCTGGATTTCGCATGCGTGGACCACGAGGTTCTGTTCTTCTTGCTCGGCCTGTCCACGTGCTTGCCAGTTAACGTCCCGTAGACTCTAGAGACTCTAGATTCCGAAAGAGTGGCAGCTATTCTATCCGACGTCTTTCCTTTTCTCGCGGCACGCATCTCTCAGGCGGGAAACGGATGGTGTGCGGGCTGGAGTCTGCCGGTACTTGGCGTTGGCGATGATGAGTACGATGACGAGGCTACGAAAGCTCAGCCTCCACGATCCCAACGAATCTCTTTGCGATTCCCAAAAGTATGGAGCTTGAGATGTGGGCAGGTTAATTCATGATATTCCTCCTCATTGACGTTGCAAAGGTTTCCCTGGACCAAGACTTGAATTCTCCACCACTCCAACAAGCGGCCATGTGGCCAATCCCAGCCCCTTGATAACAATGTAAATCGAAGCACCCATCCACAAGACATCATCAAAGAGGTCTGCACATGCATATACCATCACGTCCAAGCTCGAGCCAAGTGTGGCGCAGCCATATGACGCACTTGGCGCCACGCCGCCCTCACTCAAACATCTCTCCACACATTGCAGTAGATAGATACATGACACCCAACGATCCACATTCCTCAGATATCGCAACCGCCCCATATCTTTGCACTTCCGCGAACCCCCGCGAACCCCTCAGACCTCACACAGGCCCCATTGCCAAGCACACAACCCAACCGACCGCGGTCGCATAAACACCCTCGCCGCATCCCCAGCGGAACCAACCCCCATACCCACTCCGACGACATCGACACCAAAACACACCTACACACCCGCGAGAGACGTCGCTGAACGTTGAACAGACGCCATCATGTTTTTCTTCTTCACCTGCGGAACACACAGTACGTCCCACGCCATCGCCATCCCTCTTCCGAGAAGAAGAAGAAGAAGAATAATAAGAGGAAGAAGAAGAGGAAGAAACCACGACAACTAACCCCCCAACCCCAGCCTTCTCCTCCCCCCTCGCCGGCACCGAACACCTCACGGTCCAATGTCAAAACTGCGGCAACCACTCCGGCCGCGTCATGAAGCGATGGTACGCCCTCATCCCATCCCATCCCATCCCATCCCATCCCATCCCATCCCTCCCTCCCTCCCCCCTTCCACCAACTGACCCACCCCCAGGCAATGGTTCACCTTCTGCTTCGTCCCCATCATCCCCTTCAGCCTCAAGCCCTACAAGGAAATCGGCTGCCACATCTGCAACTTCTACCAAGACATCAAGTACCGGCCGGACGTGCAGGCCATGATGGGAGGAGGCGCGCAGGGCCAAGGCCAAGGGCAGGGATATGCGATGGCGGGTGGTGAGCACGGGAAGCCGCAGGGGGGTCCGGCGGGGTATGGGCCACCGCCTGCGGGGGTGCCGCAGCAGTACAAGTAGAGGGGGAGGTGGAGTAAGAACATGGGTGGTTTGGATGGTACGGGATTGCGTGGGTGGATGCATGTTCGTCTGATGAACAGATGCATCTTTTCCTTTGTTTTTCCTTGTTCTCTCCTCTGCCCATCTTACCGTTTGCCTTTGTACTTGTATCCATGGATCCCCCCCTTCCCACATCAGCATACACCGGCGTTCTCAAACGGGACTGTTTCATAGATACCACACTTTCTTTCCATCGAACCCATCCCGATATCCTTCCGTCTCCACCCAAAACTACATCCAAGCAATCTTCATCTCAAAAAAGCATATGTCCTTCATTCATGGCTATCGCAAAAAGAAATCCACCACCCACCTAGCAAACAAAAGCGTCATCAATGAATCCACCTACGCCTCCCCAAAAGACGATGCAACCAACAAAAAAAGGTACACGAGCATACAATGCTTCCAGAAAGAAGAAGGTCCCCAGCCCACATGTCCGCCAAACCATGTCCATGTAAGCCATACGCCCCGAACCTTGCATCCGCAGTCCATCTACTCTCCGCCGCGCCCGTTGATCCCACCCTGCGACTCATCCTCCCGAATCATCTTCGTCATGGGACTCCGGTCCCGATCCCGCTCCCCAAATGTACTCTGCCTCTTCCTCTTACCGGCCGACGTGTCAAACTCGTCCAATACCGGCACCGCTTCCGCCTGATCCATGGGCCCGTCATGGAAGCTCGACAGCTCCTCTCCGAGCGCACTGTAAAGCTGCCTCTCGAACCTTGCCGTGCTGTCTGCACTGGACATGGCCTTGTGGCTCGGCACAAAACTTTGCTCCGTGTTGGCGGCAACGCTGTGAGTATGGAGTGGCGTCTTGACGTCCTTTGGATCAAAATCCGAAAGCAGACTTTGATCATGGCGTGGCTCGTGAGCAGCGGCTTGACCCTCTTTGCGGGACTTGATATTGCCGCCGGCAGAAGGTACATGTGCCGGGCTGCTTCTACGCTCGGCGATGGGCGCGGTGGTGGAGAAGACCGAAGAAAGGTCTCGCATGGAGGCATCGGAGTCAAGCCCGCTGGCAGCCTGTGGATGCGGCGTCGGGACCCTGTTCGAGTAGGGGTAGAGAGCCGGCATTCGACCATTCTGGCTGGAAGTCTGGCCAGGCGGACGGTTCTCTTTCTCGATCTTTGCCAAGTCTTGGTACGATGCTTTGCGGGCAACGGAGGCGGCCGAGGGTCGAGTGAAGAGGCTTGCCATTTTCGGTGGAGGTGGTTGTTGGTGTTGAGAAGTACCCGTAGAGCTGGTTTTCTTTGGCGGACTGATGGCTTCAATCTGCGTAACGGGAGTGTCAGTCAAAAATCCATGAAACTCGTTCTGATGCTCTCCAATCCATGTTTCATATGAACCGTCTTGATAACTGTTGTGCATAGTTTGACGTACTAGCTGGCCGAACTGATCGTCTCTTAGGGTCACAACCACCTGTCTGGAGCCCTTTTGACCGCTACTCTCGGGAGCCTTGTTGGGCTCCTGGTCATACGGTGGGACTGTCTCCCAATGATTTCCGGGTTTAGAGCAGCCAGCGGCATACATGTCCGGCATAGAGATGTCGGCTAGTGATGGCGTGATCTTGGCCCAGCTATCCATACTCATGCTCTCAAAGCTACTGTCACCGAAGGAGTCTATAGAGGTATCCCAGATGCCGTGCCGCGGGCCTCTTCCAGGTGGCTTGGGCCATTGCGAGAATTGAGGAGGCGGATCAGTCCCAGGGCGAGCAGGGGCGGCAAAGTCACGCTGTTGTGTGTAATTCAAATGGGGAATTGTTACTCCCGAGTTTTGACGCGGAGTCACGAGCTGAGGTAGATAGAGTGGATTTCGAATTGGCCACGCAATACCAGCTTGCTCGAGGACATCTACGCAGGTTAGAAAGGAGGGTTCTCCAAATCGGCCCTAGGCCTGGCACTCACCTCTCGGAGCGTGCTGAAACGCAAAGCAGACGATATCGTTCGAAGCACCCAGGTCCAATTCACTAGGGTTATTCGTCTTGCGAATCAATTGCTCCGACAACAGTATTTTGATCCTTCCACTATGCTCCCGAGCGTCCCACGAACTCTGCATGAGGACATTTTGGTGAAAGGGCGGAAACTCGAGGTTAGGACCACGATGGTTCGGTGGAACTGATGGGTCCGCAATCGATCGCTTCTCGTTGACTACCGCGCTTGAGCAACGTGCTTCCAAATTATCCTGGCTCCGAGGGCGTTGGTAAGTAAGTGGCTTACCAATCTCCTGCGGCCACTTTGAGCCAATCTCATAGATGCCATGGCTGCATCGCAGATCAGCACTTGGTCATGGACGTCATGTCCCGAAATCCCGCTCACAAGACTCGAGACCCGTCGGTAACCACCTGTGCCGTGTAGACCACTCGCTGGTTCGGCTTGCATCGAGACTCTATGAGGGGGGATGGCTTTGCAGGTGCAGCCCATGAGTGCACCGAAATCCGAAACGGAGTCGATGTAGGCAGGGATGAGATATAGCATGCCAGTGTAGGGAGCTGTCGACCATCTTGGAAGCATTAACATTGATACATGATGGATGGATTTGGGGTAAAACTCGCTGTCATCCAACGACGCATAGCATGCCGTTCTGAACTCCTGGATGGGTACAAGCGACTCTCTGGGGAAGAGGATGACGTCCCAGTTGTCGTAGCGCATGGCAGGCGATTGCTGGGGCTCAGCTCACGATCGGCGACTCGCGGCAAGGTCTGAGGGTGGAAGAAGGAGGAGGAAGAGGTGCCATGCATGTGTTTGTCTGAGCAGAATCGTCTGGTTACAGTAGTGACATTGACTGACTACCGGAATCGATGAGGAAGGTGCACATACCCGATGGAAGGTGAGATATGTAATGGAAAGACATACTAGGATACCATCTGACCGAGTCGATCAGAATCGAGGGATATGGGTTTTGCGAATACATTTCTGAATTGTAGTATCTACGTTTCTCCGTGATCACGTGCCTGATACCCACTCCGCATTCAACTTTTAGTGCTGGCCGCTCAAAGAAGCGAAGCCACAAGAAGCCATGATACAAACAACACAGAAAGCATGAACACGGGGGGACACACTCATTACTAAAGAACTTGGCAACCTGGAAATTGCCTCGCCGGAACACCAACCACCATGCAGATGCACTAAGAGGCAGTCAAATCGACACCCTGAAAAGCCAGACAAGAAATGTATAAACCCGTATAAGCTGGCGGGGAGCCATATGCAACCTCTATCGATGAAGCATGCGAATCCAAATCCACATCCAATCCAACGGGTATTGTTGTCGCGCCAGACGCCTTGCTAAATCGCGTGAGATTGCCAAGATCTGCAGTAGGGGATCACAGATCATGCCATTCACAATCAAGAGAGTTGTTGAGCGAATGCGCCGTCGTCCTCATGTCCGTTGTTCATACCCTGGCCGTTGACGCCGTCCAAGCCGGCAATACCGGGAGGACCGTGGCCGTTGTGTCCGTTCGGGATGCCGTTCGGGATGCCGGCCGACATGAGCATCTGCTGTGGGACAGCGTACGTACTACAGGACACTGTTAGCCCAGGGTGCCCAAGAGACCAAGATGGAAACCCGCAAAACCCAAACGCGTTCCAATCGACCAACGGCAGCAAGGCTGGAGCAGAGGAAACAAGGTTGGTACAAAGGCATAGTAAGTGAGCATCGAAAACATGGAAAGAATTGTCGATTGGAGTGCCAATCATGCGCACTCATAAGGAAAGGCAGAAGCATCCGACCATGGCAGAAAATACTAGCTACACCCAATTTCCGTACAGCCAGTAAAAGACCGGCGGTCGCTGTTATACAAGTCCCCTCTAAGACATTCCGAAGATTGGAGTCGTCAAATCGAAACTTTTGAGAACCGCCCAAGAATAAAGAAGACCAGATCGCTGAATCGTTGGAGCAGTCGTGAAAGGGTCATTGAAGAAGCCAACCGGTGAATCATAGAATGCGCCGTGCAATGGGAGGACTGGGGAACGGGGAAAGAATGAGCTTACTAGAACAGGAAGTCAGTAACCATACTCGTCTGCCAGGCCAAGCGCGGCGCCTACCTTCATGGGTGCAAAATTGCCGTAAGGGTGGGACGGAGGCATGCCCATGGCTGGGAAGACGGGCGGCGGCGGTGCCGGGCGGTAAGGGGTGCCGGCGGGACCCGAGTTGTTCTGGCTACGGCCCCAACTGAGGCGAACGCGAGAATTGCCGATCGGGTAGCCTTGCATCTGATTGATGGCCATCTCGGCAGCGTGACGCTGGACGAACTGTACGAAACCACAACCCTTGCCGGGAGGGATCTTGACGTAGGTAATCTCGCCAAAGCCCTGGAAGAAGGAGCGAAGCTCGTCCTCGGTGACGTAGCCAGAGAGGCCACCAACGAAGACGGTGGTGTTGTTGGGGTCGGTGAACTGGTTCATCGGCTGCGGAGCGCCATAGTAGCCCATCGGCGGACCGCCCATCGAGTACATGCCGCCGGGACCGCCGGCCTGAGGCATGCCACCCATGGCCGGGCCGCCGGGACCGCCAGGGCCACCGCTCTTGTTCTTGGGAGTGGCAGTCGAGATGCGCATTGGTCGATTGCCGCAGTAGACGCCCTGCATCTCGCTGAGGGCCTTTTGTTGGTCATCCTCGCTGGTGAAGCGAACAAAGCCATAGCCGCGAGACATTCCAGAGATGGGGTCGGACATGATCTTGGCAGACTTGCACGAATTGTACTTGTTCTGGAACAGCTGGACGAGGACAAACTCGTTAACCTCGGGGCCCAAGTCGCCGACGAAGATGGAGTACTCGGGACCACGATCGTCGCGGCTGTTGCTGCCAGGTTAGCACACACACACGGTCGGCGCGCAGGCCTCGGATGGGGCAAACTAACCTCCGGTCGGCGAGGCCACCGCCCGAAGCCCAGTTGAGCTTGAAGGGACGGTTCGAGTTGGGGATCAGCTGGCCGTTGAGGGTGAGGGCCTTGGCGGCGGCGGCGGGGTTGGCAAAGTCAACGAAGCAGTATCCGGCATTGCTTCTAACAGCAATTAGTACATGTTATATACGGGTGACAGGGTATGCCTCACCCGGAGAACTTGTCGCGGATCATCTTGACGTTGACGTTCTCGCCCATGTTGTACCAGATGCTGCGGACGAAGTTCTCGTCGATCCACGGCTCGAGCTCACCCATCCTGCGCGTGTTAGCGGTGCGCGCGGGCAGGTGCGATGCGATGCGACGCGGCGCGGGACCTCACCAGAGCGTGGTCTTGTTGGTGCCGTCCTGCTGCCCGCCTTCCTGGGGGGTGCCTCCGGGTGCGCCGATGTTGGCCGCGAAGGCAGCGCCGTTGTTGTCCATGGGCTGGTTCATATCGGACTGCTGGGCGGGTGCGCCGGGCTGCTCGCCCGTCGGCTGAGCCTGGAACGAGTCGAAATTCTGGAAGCTCATGGCTGCGGCTGCGGCTGCAAGCGAATGAGACTCGGGGTGGGGAGGTAAGAGTGTCGGACTAAGTATGTGTGTCGGAGTAGCAGTAGAGGCCGGAGGGGGTTGATGGATCTGGCGCAAGAAAACTTGTATCAGCGGCGATCAAACGGAGAGAGGCCGCGGACGCAGCGGGGTGGGTTTGGGGGGAGGCTCGCGTGGGCGGGTGCGCCAGGCTGCACTTACCGAAGCAAGCCGAGCGTGCCTTCTCTGGTTCTCTCACCTGGCGGCGGGGAGGAAGGTGAAGGTGGGACGGCGGGTGAGGGAAGGTGCGGGAAGGTGAGGGAGCCGTGCGGGTAGCAGTGGAGGCAGGCGCAATGACGCAGCCGAGTCTAGGAAAGCGCGACTGAGGAGTCGATGGCAACAAGACTAGGCCCAAGGAAGCAGCGAGAACGCCAATGACGCGCCAAGAAGAGAGAGCGAGGGAAGGAACAGAGGAGATGCCGTCGAGGAGTCGGAGGTGGGAGGTGGGAAGGTGGGAGGTGGATGGGGTTCGCGTCCGAAGAGAGCTGTGGAGGTGGTCAGTGGTTAGTCAGGAAGAAGAGCGACGTCTGCGTCTCCGGCTCGGTGTCTGTGTCTGTGTCTGTGTCGCTGCTCGGCCTCTCGGCCGCTGCCTCTCTGCTGCGCAGGCTGGCTGCAAGCAAGCAATCACATGCGCGGCCGTCGCAGGCCGTCGTACAGTGCCCCAACCGCTCTGCTTTGTTCGTCGCCGCGGAAGATGATTTGCACTTGTACCACGTGAATCATCTCTGCCCTGCAGCGCACACACCACCTCCACGCCCTCCACGTCCTGGGTGATGGCAGGGCCTGGCCTTCCGCGACAGAGCTCAATTGCTCGACCCCAAGGCGCCCCGGGGCGACGCCATCGAGGGCCAAGGCGAGAATTTTTGCAGACACGCAGACACGCAGAGACGGAGACGGCGACGCAACGGGCCAGGGCCGTACGTACCTCGCAGAAGACAGTGTAATCCCAGACGTAAAGAGCAAACACCGGACACGCAAAGAAGAAGCGATCAACAACCGCGCGCAAAGGGGAGCTGATGGGCGAGAAGGGTGATGAAGGATGGGAAGGGAGGGTGGCCGGCGGGGTACAGAGAGAAGAGTGATGAACGCGCTAGCTCGTTCAAACCAGCCGATGATTCCGCCCTACTTGGGCGACGAAGCAAACCTACCGTGTGCCCACCGAACCTGGAGAGGCATGGCGCGGCCAGCCCGGTCAATCAAGCTTTCTCCTCCATCTATCCCTGCGCTTTCGTTGGTGCGCCAGAGCTCGCATCTGCCTCCTCATCGTGGCAACCTGGCTCCAGATCCAGGTAGATGTGCTCGCGCCCCCGTTGGAATATCCTGCACGATCGACGTTATAAATAGGCTACCCACCCCTGGACCTCAGCATGCACATGACCCGCATGCGTAGCCGAACCAACTCTCTTTTTTCCCCCTCCAGCACCGCTCGGCCGTCGCCAACATTACCTATTTCCATCGTCCGGACCAGCACGCCGCCTGGGTTCTGGATTCCCTGCTGGGCGCCGATGCAGCGCTGGCTTACTCTCCAAGCTCCGCAAGTGGCTGCCCAATGTGCGGCTACCGGCCGGCGGTCCCTCTCGCGGGGCCTCTAGCATCTAGCGGCAAACCTTCGAGCCAACAGGACGACAACGCAGACGGCGCGGTGTGAAGGAGTGGAAATCGATGCGTGCGTTCCGTGGTACGTCGCTACAGTATCCACCAGCCTGTGGCCGATTCTCGTCACTTCACAGTCAACTCTGCAGGCACGAGCACCGTGTTCGGGAAAACATGCATGCGATTGGTATTCGTTTCCCACCGTCATCACTACGGGTGCCCCCTGCTCATGAAAAAGAGCTTGATTATTTACGCTCCTGCGATGTGTGCCGCCGTCTCGGGGATCCCCGCTCCCGTTTTGGCCTCTCCCAACTGCTTATCCTCTCCAAAGGACTCGCGCCCGGCTTCAAACACGCGATCGAAATCTACGAATGAAGAAGGTAATCAGTCACCGTCTCGCATGCAGCTCGTACACTGCGGCTTGCTTACCGTATTCGAACCACCGAATGTCGGGGTTGAGGCCGGCAAACTTCCACACACCGTTCACCTTCTTGTACCAATGCGTGTTGAAGCTGTGGGCGTGTCCCTTGACAGCGACTGTGCTGCGCGTCTCGTCCGTGTACCTCTGATGCGGCACTCTGACTGGAGGTGGAGAGGCCTTGGTCAACGAATGTTCCTCCGCGCATGGGTAGCTCAAAATCACGTACGCTGGTGGTATCCTATCATATCCTCATCAGAAACCTTCTCCCATTTCGTACCGCCGATGAAATGCTGCGTCTTGAGCAGCGGGTTTCCGAGCACGGCCGGGTCGGAGGCCATTGCAACGAATTCATCGGCCGGCATCGACTCCCAAATCTTGTCGAGAAACGAGCGGTAATCGATTCTCAGCGTTGGGGCAATGCATTTTCGCAGACGTTCCCAGTCCTATAGGCCATCAGTGCTGGGCTCCCGACTGGCAATCGCGTCAGAGGTGTACCTTGCTATCATAGCTCTCCGCCCATTCGAAAACGGCTGCCTGGCAGCCCAGCACATCTGCAGATTGTTAATCTGGATATCCCAGAATACCAACGAGTGCAATCACCTTCAAGGGTAGGAGTCATCTGCTTGGCCATGGTTGCTGACGTTGTATTGGATGCGAATCTTTACAACAATATTTCTCTGTGATTTCTCTTTCAGAAAGATCTCCACTCTAGACTAACCAACGGCATTTCTCTTTTATAGAGGCATTGTATCTTCAATAACCCGTGGTGTACGGCTTCGGCTCCCCATCGGCTTATACGCAAAGGCCTAGAAGTCCGCAACGTGCGAAACCCCAAAGCCGAGAACGGCAACGGCTCAAGTGGTGTACCGGCAACCGCAGTGGATGTCCCTGAATGTGAAGTCCATTTTACCTAGAAACCTACTGAAGGGTGCACCCGACATGCCAAGGGTTTTCGGTTCGGATCACCGGCCTGGGGACGACGGAGCAAGGGTTGGGGGTCCGATCCTTCAAGCCGCACTCCTCTACTACGTACAATATCTCGACATACATCGTCTTCACACCACGGACTTTGCATATGCTGCGTTGATGTTCTCCGTGTTCTTCATGTTGTTGATGTTCTTGTAGGTGTTGTTATCTACTCTCGGGACGACTTCACTCGATCCTTCCAAGACGCTAACTCGACAGTCGTTACATTCACCCCACAGACGACGCCCTTGCCAAAAACGACACTGGGCTCACTAACCTGCACCACCTTTTCCCATAGTCAAGTAAGCCTGAATGAGTTTGCGCGTTCTGGCCCCCAATGTCTGAGGAATTGCATCAGGTGGTGCTCAAGCGCACGAATCAACGGATGCTCCTCCCGCCCCCGGCCTGCACCTCGATCCTTTCAGGCTGCGGCACATGTGTTCGTAGGTACTGTTGTATACGCTCTAGCTGGAATCAAATAACATGGTTTATTTACACCTTGCTCCGCCCGCCTATTCCACGTTCCCTGACGACCTGTGCATACCACCATGATTTTCCTTCTGTTCACAGCGTCGATTCTGATCCGTAGAGTCGCGTCCGAAGAACAGGAGCTGTCCGCATGGTACGAACCGCCAAACGAACGAGGCACAGTAAGTAACGCCGCCATTCCAACCGAATGCGAAACATGCGCTGATCTCGAACGCCGATTTTCAGTGGGATATCATTGTGTCTTGCGTCTTGACATTGACCATCTGCGTATGGAGCGCACTCCACCTAAACGTTCCAACAGAGGACTCGACGCTTGCGCGTCGGAACAAGAGACGGATACGGTGGATCCTGCTGGGCATATTTGCGCCCGAGTTGGTTGTATCGACCGCCTTTGCGCAGTTTCTCACCGCTTCGTGGTTGAGGCGCGAGATCAAGAACGATGTCGAGTTTCGGAAAAAGCAGGTATGTTTGATGGTTGGCATTCGCCGTCGTTTTCGCCCCGCGGGTAACGCCTGGGATCCGACTGTCCATGCGGTTTCCTTGCCGTACCCTCTTGATATTGCCGGGTCAGCTGACGTCGGTAGGGCCCCGACCCTGCCTGGAGCTCCGAACAGCAGCTACGAGAGTGGTCCATCACGCAATGTTGGTTCGCCGTAATGGGAGGAGTGCGAATTGAGACTGGCGAATGCATCGACAGGAGCCCCAGACTCAGCCTGACACCAGAAGGCCTGCGAATGCTTTCCTTTCTCGGCCGCCTACCTGATGTTCCTGAAGCGACGATCAGGGACAAATCCAAAGCTGATGGTCTGGCCAAGTTTCTTGTCGTGATGCAAGCAGGATGGATGAGTACGTAATTCCCAAGTACAAGCCCAACTTGTGGATCTGGAGTACGCAATTCGCTATCGAGGGACTCCATGCACCAACAAGCCAGCGGAGGAAGTACGCTAACTATGCATCGCAACTTGCAGTCATACAAACACTCGCGCGCGTACAGCAGAAATTACCTGTGACCCTCCTCGAGATCAACACAATAGGACACGTGGTATGCGCCTTTGCCCTCTACGCCCTCTGGTGGAGCAAACCCCTCGATATCAAAGACCCCACCCTCATCCGGCACGAAGAATGGATGGACGAGTTCGTCTCACTCTTCTACATGTGCAGCCCCATCTGCTGGCACAACAACGACTTCATCAGCGAGATCAGATGCATGGAATACAGGCCACCAGCCCTGCGAGGCATGCCTGCGACGTCTCTTTCCCCTACGGCCGCCGACGCAGAAGAGAAGCCCAAAAACGACCTCACCGACAACAAACCGCACAAAACCCACTTCTCCATCGGTTCCATAGGGGCCAAGGACCCCAAGAAATTCATTGGACCGCTCGAAAGCTTCCAAGTCGGAGGTCCCGATACGCAGGCGACGCTCGACCACGACGCAAGCTACGTGATCCAGCAATCCTTCAAAGTAGCCTCGGAACACGAGATTTTCCTGGAACTCCAGCATCCCGATTACCACGGCCTCACGCACTCGAAAGTGTACTGCCGGAGAGCACTGAAGGACTGCAACTACCACGAACCGCTGTCCAACAGCGCGATCCAGCGCTGGCGCCTGTCCAACCGCGTGGTCGACAAGCTCTGGCTCGCATGCGAACAACGGCCCGACCATCGCGACTTCTTCTTCACCACGTCCACGCTCGGCACCTTTGTCGGCGAGCTCATCTACATCTCCGACCACATCCCCAACTTCCTCGGCTTCTCCTACCTCGGCAGCGTGAACGTGCACCGCGACAGCCTCAAGGCTGTCCTCGCCTTTGCCGGCTCCGCCTACGGCGGCCTCCACCTGTCCGCCTGGAACGACTTCTTCCCCACGCCGGCCGAGCGCTGGCTGTGGATCGCCTGCGCGCTCGCCACGGGCGCGTCCGGCATCTTCCTCGCCCTCTTCTTCCTGGCGACGCAGAAGATCCGCGCATTTGAGAATCTGGAGCATCATATCCGTAATAGCAGGACGATCCGGTGGGCAGGGATGAGTGTTGTTACGCCGATTTTTTTGGTCGCGAGAATGTTCATCGTGCTGGAGGCTTTTATCAGTTTGAGGAGGCAGCCTGTCGCGATTTATCAGACGCCTGATTGGAGTGAGTATTTTCCTCATTTGTGAGATGGCTTTTTGGGCTGGAGTGGGGGAGGGAGGAGGGAACTGGGTTGGGATATGGTTATGGTTTATGATGTATGTATATGAATGCTGATGATGGATTTACTCATGCTTGTGCGACGTTCCTTTCAGGGGTTTGAGCTTCAAATCTACCAACGGCAGTTTCTACTCTCCTTTTACATCGCGCACCACATTCCAACGCGAACCCAAAAGACGTGTTTTTTTTTTTCAACCTTGAATCTTTGAAAAATGTACGGACAGAACAAAACCCATCCCCTCCCTCACCGTATCGGAGGCCATAAGCCAGTGAGGTATAAGCCAGTAGGTCGTGTAGGCCATGAGCGCGTGCTACTTGGCTAGTAGCTATAGTACATGAGCCGGGCTAGGTCCTAGTCCTATATATACTATTCTATACTAAATCTCAGCTGATAGCTGATATTCTCATCTTTTTGGGTTGTTATGGCGTAGTGGTATAGAGCTGCATCCTGACAGTTATAGGGTGTACTTGGGAGAGTTAGGATAGAGCTTTCTAATCTATGTATTATGTCCCTATACTGTCCTTCTGGGGGGGGATTATGGACCGATAGGCCTTCTACTTCTGTGTTAGGTAGTAACTATAAGTTTTACCTTTACTACACCGGTGCTCAGTACGTCCATCATGCCCCATGGGAGGCTTTTATAGTAGGATGACATAGCCAACTCTATAGGACGTAAATCAATACCAACCAACTACACAATGAACCTCAAGAAATCGAGGCTAGAACTGAAGAGCCTCATAGTGTCGCAAATCCCGCGGAGAAAGGAGGGATATGACTGGGTAGAGCAACTTTTTGGGGAAGGAAAGACGCCACTTTCCAACGAAATGGCCCAAAGGATTAACTTACACTTCCTTCCATTTATTTGGAGCGATCTGGAGCGTGAGAATTTGAAATCTTTAACCAAGTCTTAGCTAATCTTCCGCATGAACGGGAGTTTCCCATGTGCAAATCACTGCAGACAACGTATCACACAGATTCATTTTAGATACCCGCTTATGTCCATATTCAAAGTCTGTCTACTTTAAGTGGTCGGTCGAGCATATACTGACCCCTGTCCGACAGTATGTGAATATGGCAAGGTTAATGTGCACGACGCTCGGCACTTCAACATCACCTCCCAACCAGTGCTGCATATTACCCACTTTATCTGGCCAACACCCCTCACGAAGATTCCAAGACGTTCATTGGCAACCACCGTCACACGAGAGAGTACATCCCACGATATCAGCAACAATGACGATCTTCGGAAGACGGTTTCGGCCTTGCTCCCCCACCCTTACTACATTAATATATGATTTAGTCGAAGGAAACACGGATGTGGTGATACTTCAAAAAGACGTCTAGGGGCCCACATCCAGACATCGTCGTCCCATTCACCTCTCCCTTCGTTTCGACACTTTCGGAGACTAAACGCTACGATGTTTTGGAACGCCGTCATCGCCGGTGCGCTCTTGGGGCATTCTGCCTCTGCGCAAAACATGTTACGCTTTGGCTGCTCGCAGCTCACCGTCGAGAGAGCTGACCCGCTCGTCAACCCCGGACAAGCTCCTTCGCCGCACACCCATCAGATCATTGGAGGAGTAAGCTACTTCCCAACTTATCAATGCAGATGTCGAGAGACCAGAGCTGACACCGATTAGAACTCCTTCAACCTTACGGTAATCGGTGCTTCTTCACTTCCTCGCAAAGGCCATGCTGATACTTCATACGATAGATGGAGCCCGCCGTATTCGACCCACCAGCGAAGTCCACATGCACAACTTGCACGTACAGCGAAGACTTCAGCAACTATTGGTATGTCGGAAAGAACTTCCATATATCGCTGCCTTGCCAAATCCAACAACCTCTCCAGGACCGCATCGCTGTACTTCAAATCCCCCGAGAACGGCACCTACCAACGCGTCCCACAATTCGCCAACGTCGGACTCCAGCAAGACGGCGGCATGACGGCAAGTTACCCCACCCCCATAACCCCATCCAACCACCTCACTCCATCATCCACCGGGTCCATATTGACACCTCACCTGCGCGAACCAGGTCTACTACATGCCCTACTCAGCCGTCAACAACAAAATGACCGCCTTCAAGCCCGGCTTCCGCATGCTCGCCGGCGACCCCATGGCCAAGAAGAGCAACCGCGTCAGCATCTGCCACCGCTGCCTCGGCAACGGCGAGGGCTTCGCGCCCTGCGACGCCAAAGACACGGCCGAGCTCCCCGCAAAGTTCTGCCCCAACGGCATCCGCGCGACCGTCATCTTCCCCAGCTGCTGGGACGGGAAAAATCTCGACTCGCCGGATCACAAGTCCCACGTCGCGTACTCGAATGCCGGCGGCTTGGGCTCGCCAAAGTGTCCCGCCACCCACCCCGTGAGCATCCCGCAGGTCATGTACGAAATCATGTGGGACACGGGCAGGTACAAGGACACGGCCTGGTACGGAAATGGAAAGCAGCCCTTCGTCTACAGTTTCGGCGACGCGTAAGTTTCACCCCACCCCTTTTTTTCGTCGTTCCTTTTTTTTTCGCCCCACTCCTCGGTGGCATGCCATCGTCGTGCTGATGAGAGGGGAATAGGGTCGGGTACGGACAACATGGCGACTACATCTTCGGCTGGAAAGACGATTCGCTTCAGAAGGCCATGGACGCCCTTCCCGGCGGTAAATGCGCGAATGCGAATTGCGGCGTTCTCAAGATTCAGTCGGCCAAGGAGGCCATGGCGTGCAAGAAGGCGCAGCAGGTGGTTGAGGATGTCGGGAGGGATGGGAACTGGCTGAAGGAACTTCCGGGCGGTGTGCCTATCACGAGTCCTTAGATGGGGGGGGGAGGGCTTTGTCAGAAGGTTGGATGGGCGTGAGATTGGGTTTTGTAAAGGTGGCGGCTGTTCACTCGCTTTGTGTGTTTGATCTTTGGTAATAAATCATCGTGTTTGGAATCTTTGCGGGTTTTCTGTGCTGGGGTTGGGGTTGGTGATGGGCTGATGGGTTGTTTTTTTCGTGTTGTGAAGATGGAACTGTGTGGGGAAAGTCAGTCGAGATCTGATATCTGATCCTACATCATCTGGTCAGAGAGGTCAGTGTTCGTATGTCAATACAAGCCTCAACTTCGCTCCTAACTGCCGGGCCCCACATACTCAATCTACGGCGGTCGGCACGTTGAAAGCCGGTACAAGTGTTTGTCAGTATCGCTTGTTGAATATAGATTGCACCACCATTCAGTGATCACAAAGCTCAATAATAGGGGGATTTACTCACTCTGATATAAAGTTCTAATACAAACCTAGCGCCCGTCGCCCTGACGTAGCTATTGTAGGCCTAGCTTCATATTAGAATTCATATTAAATAGTTTTACTGAGTACTTGATCAGGGCCTGATTAGTCCTATTTAGCTAAAGATTATCAGGAGTCGCCGGAGTATAACTAAGCTAGATTTTAAGGGCTACTAAGTCACCTACTTTATCCCTTATGTCAGGCGCTGAGAGCTGGCTAAGCCTGAGTGCTAGCCAGTGGGCCATAGGCCAGTGAGCTATGATCTGGGCCGAGTAGGCCGTAGCGCAGTAAGCTCAGTAAGCTCAGAGCCTCTATATACTATTCTACACTGGATACTAGCTGATAGCTGCTATTCACACCCTTTTTAGGTTATTCTGGCGCAGTGGTGTAGAGCCGCGCCCTACCAACTAAAGATAGGTAATTTCCAATAGGAATTGCTATTAGAACTTATTATTACATATAGCTTAGTAGCTTAAACCCCGTTCTGATAGTAGTTCCTATCAGAACTCACCTATCTCTAGTATACTAATACAATCTTTTCATCCACTAAGATATCTCTAACCTAATTTCAAATTTTATATCAGTGAAATGCCTTTTAATCCAATCAGGTCGGCCCTCAAGCAACCATCTAAGCCGTAGCTGATTAAGTGATAAGTAGGTGAATTGGTAGCCCTCAAAATCAGCTCAGTTATACCCCAGTAAAATACTAGTTTTAGGCTTAGCTTGGTAATTACTTATCCAGCAAATGCGGACCTACTCACCAGTAGATATGGGGAAAACTCTCCGATATGAACTTCTGATACAAAGCCAGGCCTGCAATAGCTACTACGTCAGGGCAACGGGCGCTACGTTCGTATCAGAAGTTCATATCAGAGTGAGGAAACCCCCCCCCCCCCAATGAACCTAGCGTAAATTTTGGTTTCAATAGCGAAGAATCTCTCTCAACTTCGCTGATCATCATAGCATCTAATCAAACCTCGGCAGGAACACAATCTCGCAACGTTCATTCGACTATCCAACCACGCCATGGAAGCCATTCCTACTCCCAACTCAACGTCCAACTCGCATTCCAAGCCCCACTCTTCGTCGCCCCATTCAACCCACTCAGCCTCAGTACCCCCGTATCCTCATCATAGTCCACAGTCCCATTCCCCACACTCCGCCCATTCAACCTAACCTCCTCGATTCCATCGAAGACACCCAGAACAGTAACGTTGCCAAGTGCATTGCTGTCTTTCCAACTCCCCTTAACATCCGCCTTCAACGACCCATGGCCGGCCTTGAACGAAATTCCCAGCGACTCGGTAGGCTCCAGTGACTCGCCATCATCCACGTACAGGTAGCCCTCGGCCTCGCCGTCGTCGTCGAGAGCGACGATGAGTCCCCAGGGGTTCTTGCGGGATTCCGTGGTCGTGTAGCCTGGTTCTTGGGTCGGTAGGACGGCACCGCCGCGGATGAATACGGGGATGTGGCCAAGAGGGGCAGAGATACTCGTGTTTACACCGGCTTCAGCGTCGATGCGCTTGCCAGTGTACCAGTCGTACCAAGACTCCCCGTCGATGATGCCTGGGAAGACACCTTTCACTGTATCGACCTGTGGTTCCAGGACTGGAATGACGAGGATACTAGGACCGAGTAGAAACTGTGTGTCTACCCCTGCGAGCTGCGGCTCATTAGGGAATTCCCAAGATAGCGCGCGCATGACCGTGGAACCTGTGGTATGCGCCTGATGGAAAAGGGTGTAGATGTATGGCAAGAGTGAATATCTGATGTGCATCGCCGACCTAGCAGCAGTCGCGACGCTCTCCCAGCGATATGGCTCCTGGGAATTCGCGGATAGGGTGTTGTGGTTGCGGTAGAATGGGAAGAAGGCTGAGAGTTGCATCCAGCGGGAGCAGAGCTCAGCGTCTGTATTGCCGTTGAAACCGCAGGTATCGACGCCGAACATGGGGATACCGAAGAGAGAGAAGGAAAGCGCCTGTGGAATCGAAAAGTACATGTAGTACCATTTGGACGCGTTGTCGCCGCCCCAATGTCCGGTCCATTTCCCGGTTCCGGGAAAGGTGGATCGGCCGATGATGAAGGGGCGTTTGTTGGGGAAGACAGAAAGAAGTCCTTGGTAAGTTGCGTTGAGGATCTGGTGTCTAGAGGGAACCTTAGTACAAGTTCAATGTGCGATGGAAGAAATCCGAACTCACCCCCAGATATTGTGCACATCATATTCCTGCACCCCATTGGCATGCGTCGCATTAGGACTGACGGCATGCACAGCCAGATCAGCACCAGACTGTACATTATTGATCACATATGGCGGGTGATTGACGTTCCTTACACCGGGTGTTGGAGTAGTGCGAAGGTAGCTTGTAGTAGACGGCTGAGGAACGGCCGTAGCACTATTCTCAGCGTCCTGGCTCGAAGCTCCGGCTGATGCCGATGCCGCCTCTGTCGCATTTGTGATGTTAAAGGCTTCCGGGAATTCGTAAATGACGTTTCCTTTCTCGCCTGGAAGGGCGAATGGAGGGTGGACGGGATTGAGAGTGACGTTGCCAGTACCGCACGAGCCGACGCAGAAAGAGGAAACTTCATTCATGTCGATCCAGAAGCCCGAGTATGGGACTTCTTTGTACCATTCAACCCTAATAACGATCAGAACATATTCGGCCATCTCTTGATTGAGTAATGGGGGCTTACATCTCCTTGACCCACCAGCTTTGGCCATTGGCTGACAACCAGTCGGGGAACACGGTGTATCCAGGCCACACGGCGCCAATCTATCAAGGACGTTAGCGGGCACGCATCCACAGAAGGTCGGTCGGCAACTTACGTATTGACTTCCATCCGGGTTCGTCAAGAAAGACCCAGACTCGTTACCCCTCGTATATGTATCATAAGCATCCGAAGCATTCTGCGGATTGGGAATGTAAATCGCCGCATCCACAATCGGCACAAAATGTTGATTATTCGAATGCAGCATGTCAAAGAACTCCTTGACACCCGAAGGTGGGAACGTCACTGGATCAAGCGTGAAGTCGCGATACTGGTCCATGTAATCGATATCCAACCAGATCGTTTCGAGCGGAATGTTAAACTTCTTGAACGTCTCGACGACCTCTCGAACCTGAGTCCAGTTGCGGTACCCCCAGCGGCACTGATGGTAGCCCAGACCCCAATAATTCTGCATGGCTGGCAGTGCGTCGATGGACTTCAAGTATTGCTTGGTGACTTCGGGTTGAGTCGGTCCGTCGTAGACAAAGAGATCGATGCTGCCGCCGAGCGTTCTCCACGTCAGTTTTTCGCTTTCGAGCTTGATCTCTTGACCGTGAGTGTTACGGAGGTAGATACCATGGGCATACGACTCGTAAGGCGAGCTTCCGTTTCCACCGTGGCCGGTACCGTTTCCGTGCCCGTAGCCTCCAGTATGATTCCCACCGTGGCCATGACCATGCTCACGGCGATGAAGCTCAGACTTTTTGACCAGCTTCTTTTTATCATCACTTCCTGTCTCAAAATATCGCGTCTCGAGATAGAACGGGTGACTTCCGTACAGGTTACGGTCGATTGGGTCGCCTACGTCCGCAGCGTAGATGGTGGCGGTGTAGTTGTTGTTAAGCTTAAGCGCATGGATATGTTCACCGAGACCGGAAAGGGTGTAGTCTTCCGGAAGAGTGGTGACAAATTCGATGAATTGATCTTCGTAGACGAGCTTGGTGTTTTCAGTTGAGAAGAGCACATCGCCGGTGGAGCCACGAGTGACACTGAACCAGAAAGAGGGTTCATCGGCCCCTATGTATGAGCACGTCAGTATGATCAATCCTCGCCGAGAAGGAACCAGGAAAGACTAACAGTCAAATTGAAGATCAATATTGCCGAACGAATCGTCAGCTTGAGGACGAGTGATGACATCCGGAGCGATAAACCATGAAGAATTGGAAGAATCCTACAAAAATCAGCCTCTTCTCTCGTCCGCACAATTGACTTGACACTCACCAGATACGCCGGCCTGATGTTGATAGCCAGCCTGTTCGCGGACTGATACTCGACCTTTAAACCGAGCACCTTCACATCGTTCCCATAAACATTACAAGGTGTGCCGGCAAGTGTCAACACAGCAGTCAATCCGCGCTCATCCTCCTTCACATCCGAAGCCTTGTACCCAGGGCACACATCCTGAGCATCGACCGCATCCGGATCCTCGATGTTCGGCAAGAGATCCGCCCCCTGATCCGCCGTAGAAGGGATGGTAAACTCTGGTCTAAACGTCGTCGTCGTCGCCGTACCACCAACCACAGTACCCGCCGCAGCCGTCGTTGTCGCAGAGGGCGCAGTTCCCTGCCCAGCCGTCAAGCCCTGCAAAGACAAGAGCACCGACGCCGTCTTGAAAAATGTCGAACGAGCCATGACGGAAGGCCAATCGCCCACACGCGCTCCTGTCCAAAGGTCGAAGAAAAAGCTCCGCAAACCGTCCGGGCAGACACGAAAAGCCAATTGACGGAAAAGAGGACCGGAAGCACCTGCAGCAGCATCCACAGCCGGGGCCATGGGCAAAATATATATCTCTCGCTGGAAAAGGGTGGTGGGCGCGGTAAAGCTCACAGGCATACGCCGCCGTCCCCGCAGTCAACAAACGAAGATGTATGACGGCGGTGCCAGGAACACCGACATGGGTGGACAAGGTGCATAAGCAGAGTCTGCATGTCGATCCTTCTACTGCATCTCTCACGGCCAACCCCGGCTTGAGCACCGAGGGGGAGATGGTGCAGAAGAGCCCGAGATCCATCGTCCAGAAGCCGTTCGCCTGGATGTTATTGCATGCAGATTGATCACCACGTTGAGCCTCCGCAGTGCAGTCGATCGATAGCGTCAGCGCCCATTGCTTTAGGGGATCTTCATTGCTGTGGTTCCTTTCGGGTGGCATGGAAAGCTTGGGCTCTTTTCAAGCTACCCCACACTCGTTCCACGCCACCTCCAATGCCCGGCTTGGCAGCATGTGGACAGGACATGATGGGACACGGCGATGCTTTTCTTCATTCATTTCTCTCCTCCCGTGGTGGAATTAGTGGATTGAATTGAAACATTATCTACTTTTCGTAACGAGCCTGTTTACAACAAAGGAAATTCGACATGTACCTCTCCCAATGACTTCTTCAACCCCCCCCCCCCCCTCGTTATTCCTCCCGAGTATCGCCCGATGTACCCCACCGCCGCCGTCAGCAGACCTTCACACCAACTGCTCATTCCCGCTTGGATTCTGGCTTTGAAATTCCCCATGGCAACGCTATCCCGCACCTGGCCCCGCGGATCAGGTGTTCGGAAGCTTCGTGGTACGGTCGTGACATGGAGCTCTGCAATTGGCTGGATGTCGGAGCGAGAAACATTCCGATATGCACCTCTGCTGAATGTTGACCATGCCGTTGTGGTGACCTCGTATATGTGCATATGCGTGGCGGCTTTGATGCGATTGACTTGTTCCCCGAGAACGGAAATGCGGAAGCCGGTTTGCCGGACGGCAAGGGATGTTTCTCGGAACGCTTGGTGGAGAGAAGTCGGCTGTTCTTCGCCGGAATGCAGGTTTCATGACCTTCCAAAATGTTCGAAATGACAGCGCCTCACTTCGGCCAAGAGTTCGACAGCTTGGACGCCCCAGAACTTCCACTGTCATTCGGCCACCTGAACAGCGTAAAAGGGACGTCGGGATCGTCGCTCGTCGCAACAAATATGCCTTCGTCGCCCAATCCGTTCCTGCCAATGTAGCTCTTCAGCGACGTGCGGTGGGACTGGCGATTCTTGGCCTTGGCCGATATGCTTGGAGACAGTGGGAATGTAGCAGGAGTCGCACTTGCATGCCTCTGATTCTGTTGCTGCGTTGGTAGCCGCGGACGACCCTGCGTCTGTGCCTGTGCCAAGAACGTTCGGAAAGACATGGGACGCGGTAGGGTACGGGTAGGGTGGGGTGTAGGCTGGGGCGTACTCTGGGGCGAAGGGGTTGGCATGGGCTCAACCAACGATAGGTTGGAAAGGCGTTTCTGATATATGCTCGCATACTCGGACACGGCATAAGTGGGAGAAGGCACGACCTTCACTGGCACAGGGGCAAGTCTTTTAAGAGATACCTGAGATGTTGTTTTCGGGTCTTCTATGCGTGGAGGCGGCGGTCGCGAGCCTGCCGTATTCGGCCGTGAGTTGTCTGCTGTGTAGGGGCCACCGTCCTTGGGAAAGAGCGTCCACTGGCTCGGTGACTGCGGAAGCTGCGGAACGGGAGACGGTGGAGCGCTGTCGAAGCGGGGGTTGGGTAGTTTGAGCGTGGATGGTCTTGATGGGTAGGGAAGAAGAGCTGGGTATGCAGGCTCGCGGTCGTCAGCTTGGTGTCTCCCTCTTGGTGCCGGATCGTTCTCTATTTCTGGGAAATCCATTGATGTCAATTCCTCTATCGTTACTGGTATGGGTAGCTCCATCATGGGCGGTGTCTTGACGGACGTCTTCCTCTTGACATTGTGGACCATGCCCGTTTCTGACCCGTACGACGCAGATCTTGGACGGTTCGCAACCATGTCCTCTTCGGACGACTCGGACGACTCCCTCTTCCTCCTCCTGATACATGACCAATACCCTGTGCCGATACACATTGCGCGAAATACGACGATACGGATCCCAATGCCGATCGCGGCACCTGTTTCTTAGCCTGGCAGACTTTTTTCTTCCGATGAATACTATGTGTTAGTCAGTCGTTCAGCGAAGATGGCCCGGCGAGGGGTTGATAAACATTAAATAAAAAACCCTTTTGGTATCACTCCAAAGATTCAAGAAGTTTGTGGGTAGGACGATGTGTGGATAGTCATCATAGCGATGGACCGGAGAGGTGACTGCTCATCTTCATTGTAGCGATAAAAGCCAAAGAGATATAATCCAGCCTGAACAGGGAGGACCTCCGATTTTGAATCCAGAGTCACACGCGCACGTCGTCGCCGCATGGCAGGCGAAATTAGAATGGTGCTGAAGGTTTGACTAATCCTAGTGCTATGCACCGCCCGCAACTTACCTAAAGTAAACATTGTTTCATCACCACAGTGACTGCGCCAACGTGTGATTGAGTTTGATGGTGGCATCGAAAAAGGGAAAATGCCGGTCCTTAATTCCAGTCGAGGGAAGTGATAGGTCTGTCACCCTCTGTGATGGGTTTCAAGACATGGTATCCCGGGGAGGCGCCTTATACACAGGATAGCGTAATCTTGACACTTGCATCGGATCAGACGACCGCGCATGCAGACACGACGCCACGGTATGTTCGAAGCGACCTCGAGAACTTCGATGGCGCGACTCAAGCCAATCCAGAACCTCCGCCACGTTCGCCCCCCGGAGGAAAGGCGGAAGATTACCAAACCTTGACAGCTTTGCCATCTTCGACAGCCATCGCGCATTTCCTGATAAGCCTTTTCCCCTGCCACTCAAACGTCGGCAACCTCAGACCCTCCACAAACTCCAGGTTTGCGTCAGGCAGTCGATCATACGGCAGGCGGGCCCGCTCCCGCACCTCCTTTGGGTATGGTGTATCCTGTGTGGAGAGGCCGTAAATGTAGTCAACCCCTAAGGCATGCAGTTTTGAAGAAGTATCGCGAAATGAGCAGGCTTGCGCCGTGCAGCCACGCACACCCGGAATCAGGCTCCCCTCCCGAGTTGCTCCTCCGTCCGGAGAACCATTACGGGGACAGAATGAAGTCGCAAGGCCGGATAGTTTGGAGAGGTCGATTCGAGTGTCGGATGTTGCAGTGGGTCGGAAGGGTCGGCAGAGTCACGGTATGAAGGTGTCTATCGTCTACTATCAAGTACGAGTATCGGAAGGAAGCAACGTGCCAAGTCCGAACCAATTGCAGGTGACACGTTATCGATACGCCAAATACATGACGTCGTGGAAAGCAACGAATGACGAGCGCCCAAAAGCACGCATCGTAAGCGGGGTTGGGACAGCTTCCACCCATATCCGCAACGGTATATCCGTACAGCTCCACGTCCCACCTGCTTATTTGCGTCCTTTGATGCATTCGATCCGCTCCTTCGCTCCTCTGCGCAGTTCCCTCAAGCTCCAAACAGGCTTCCCCACCACCACTTGCACGCGTATACAAACAGCTGCGTTTCGCACAAGCTTCCGAACCATGGCGCAAGAATTCAAGCTCAAGGGCGTTTCGTCGCTGGATTTGAAGAATGGAGATAAGCGGGAGGTAGAGGTCGAAGGTGTTGAGGGCGGAAAGGTGCTGCTGGTGAAAATTCAGGATCGCGTCCATGCTACATCGGCAAATTGCACGCATTTTGGCGCGCCTTTGAAGACGGGTGTGCTAACGCCGGAGGGACGATTGACTTGTCCATGGCACGGGGGTAGGTTATTCACACGTGGATCGATCTTGCTCCGACTGATGAGCCACAGCCTGCTTCAACGTTGCCACCGGAGATGTGGAGGATGCACCCGCGCTGGACCCACTCACCAAGTACGATGTGTTTGAAAAGGACGGTGCTGTTTATGTCAAGACCGAAGAGGATACCCTCAAGGCGAACCGGAGATTCTTGAACATCAAGTGTTCGGCGGCGGGCAACGAGAAGGTTTTGGTCATCGGCGGGTGTGTGGCACTTGACGCTTTATCAACGCTTGGGAGCTGACAGTACGCAGCGGTTCGGGAACCCTCGGTGCCATCGAGGGACTTCGCGGCGGCGGTTACAAAGGCGCCATCACCGTACTTTCAAAGGAGGGATACCGCCCAATCGATCGAACGAAATTGTCAAAAGCCCTGCTTGCCGACATCTCGAAAGCCGCGTGGAGACAGGTAGAGTTTTACAAAGATGCCTCGATTGATATCATCGAAGATGAGGCTAAGAGTGTGGACTTTGATGGTAAGAAGGTCTCAACCAAGTCTGGGAAGACGTACGACTACAACAAGCTGATCCTGGCGACTGGCGGGACCCCGAGGTGGCTACCGTTGGAGGGCTTGAAGGGTGACTTGGGCAACGTCTTTTTGCTACGCGCCCTGGTGGATGCCCAAAATATTGTCAAGGCCGTCGGCGATAATGGCAAGAAGATTGTGGTGGTTGGCAGCTCCTTCATTGGCATGGAGGTGGGCAACTGCCTTGCTGGCATGAAGAATGATGTTACCATTGTTGGTATGGAAGAGGGTAGGTGAATCCGCCGTGTTATTGTTTTTCCACCTGCTGACGATGCGAAGCACCAATGGAACGCGTCATGGGCAAGAAGGTCGGCAAAGTGTTTCAAGGCCTGCTGGAGAAGAACGGCGTCAAGTTTAAAATGGGAGCCAGCGTTGACAAAGCCACGCCCTCCAAGAGCGATTCATCCAAGGTGGGAGCGGTACATCTAAAAGACGGAACCGTGCTGGAAGCCGACCTGGTGATTGAGGGCGTTGGTGTTGCTCCTGCGACGGAATATCTGAAGGGCAACTCGAGTGTGCAGCTCGAGAAAGACGGTTCACTGTCGACGAACGAGGCGTTCCAAGTCAAGGGACTGCAGGACGTCTTCGCCATTGGCGATATCGCCACCTATCCCTACTGGGGCCCCGGCGGAAATGGTTCTCCCACTCGAATCGAGCACTGGAACGTGGCACAAAACGCCGGGCGCTCGGTGGCCAACTCCATCAACAATCCAGGGTCAAAGCCCAAGGCATTCATCCCCGTGTTTTGGTCAGCGCTCGGTTCTCAGCTCCGATACTGCGGAAACACAGTCAACGGGTACGACGATGTGATCATCCAAGGTGACACGGAGAAGCCATCGTTCGTGGCGTACTACACGAAAGGAGATGAGGTGGTGGCCGTCTCTTCCATGATGAAAGACCCGTACATGACACAGAGCGCGGAGCTAATGCGGAGGAACAAGATGCCCAGGAAGAGCGAGCTCCAGAAGGGCGTCGACATTCTAGAGATTGGGCTCCCATCCGAGATCAAGATGCAATCATTGTAGATGGAGGCGACATGAAGGGATATCGCGGTACCAGCTCGCGCAGTCATTTCCGTAGAAAGGGGGGGGGCGTGACTGATAACCCATCCATGATACTTGAGACTCCAGAGTGACGTCAAGAACCAACATGACCTTCTGTGAGCACGCATGCATCCATGACTTCTCGGCTGGAGGACATGGTCCAGGGCGAAGAAAAGGTCTCAACGGGCTGGGGAAAGCTGGCGTTGGGCATGTGGAAGGTGGACCTGAGTCGCACCTGCTCGATCCAAGGGCCGGTTTAATCTCCGAGACTTGTTCGCCCAGCGCTAGCCGACCGACGGTGCCGAAAAGAGAAAATTGTAGAGTGTGCGGAGCTTCACGGGCAAGACAGCGGTTCCCTTCGCAGACGGACGACGAGAAGCAGGTGAAAATGCAGAGATGGCGTCATTCCGCGGGAGCGCGCCCATTGGCAGGGGTATCGGAAATGCAGGGCGGGGGCCCTTGCAGACATGGCCCGGGCCTGGAGTGATGACAGAGTGGGTGTGGGATCTTGGCTACGGTGTACTATGGGATATCTATCTAGCAGGTAGGTGGGTGGGCGAGTGCAGTACAGTACATACAACACGAAGAGCCAGAGCATAGCAGACGCGATGCACAGGCAGAGTACATGGCGCCCCAGCGGTGATGTATGTGCGGTTTCGTCCCAAGCCGGCGTGTTCTGGTGAGGCATGGCCGGCCAATTTGCGCAATCCCGGCGGATGCATGGGAGTTTTGAAACAGCTACACACCGTAGCCGTAGTCCCGTTCAGGCGATGGATGCAACGCTGAGCCGCCCAGCTATCGTTCCCAGCTCGGCCGCAGCGCGCGCTCGCAAGTGGACAATCGCCCACGGCGGATGCTGGGAGAGCCTGGGAGCGCCAAAGCCGTGTTGTAGTCGTCGTCGTCGTCGTTGTTGTTGTTGTTGTCGTCGGCGCGGGTGTGCTGGTGAAGGCGCTCCGGGCGCGTGTGCAATGCCGAATTGTGTCTCCCCTTTTATCTCATCTCGCCTACCAACCAGCCCGCAGGAAGGCACCTCAGGTTCAGCCGCGTCTCTCTCCTTCCACACGTCCACGCCAACGTCCACGTCGAAGGCCGAAGGTCGAAGGTCGAAGGTCTTGCCCGCCGAGCTTGGTGCTGAAGGCTGCACACCCGCTCCCCGTCGCCCACGTCCTGCCCACCGCTGCCCGCTACCTTCGCACTGCCCACCCATACCCATCCACCCTCCCTCTCCGCCCGCACCGCACCGCACCGCACTGCACCGCACCGCACCGCCCTACGCCCGCGGCCAGCGCACGTCAAGCGCACTCCACCCCCAGACCGCAACCCACGCCGGCCCCCTGCCGCCGCGAGACTCGCCGCACCCGCCCGTCCGTACCTGCACCGCCTGCTGTCCCTTTGCCTGCCAGAGCATTTCCACGCCTGCACGCGACGCCGACGCCGATCCCCAATTGAGCTGCCTTTGCACGGCGCGCACAGCCTGGCCCGCGCCGGCCTGCATGTGTTTGTGGTAGCGAGAGCTGTCCCCGCGACCGACGACCCACCCATCACCGCGCGGTACCTGAAAAAGATCGCCTGCGTCCGCTGCCGACAACAGGGAGCATGTCTTCGGCCGCCGTGCAGCAGAGCAGCCCGCAAATCACCCATTCGCAGCAGTATCCCGCCTACCAGCAGCAGCCCCCCGCCGCTGCTTCTCCGGCCTCCGCGAGAAAACCCGCCCGGCGTGGGAGCAATGGCGCGTCGCCCAACACGCCCACCACGTCGCAAGCCCACTCCCATCTCGCCCCGGCCGTCTCCACCGGCTCGCACATGAACACCCCGCGTGCGAGTGCCCAGCCGCCGTCCTCGGCCATGGCGACCGCCGCCAGCGTCCCGATGCCGCCGCCGCGCTCGTCTTCGCACCGCACCGCCCACAGCCCGTCGACCGCACAGGAGAGCTCCCGTCGCAAGGACAAGGAGAGCCCCCGACACGCCGGCGCCGGCAGGTCGAAACACTCGCCCTCGCAGCCCACCCACAGCCGCTCCGCAACCGCCGTCGGCCAGACCCCCGCGGGCACGAGCCTGCCCCGCGAGGAGAGCACCGTGATCAGCCGGATCGTGTCGTCGGATCCGCAGGAGGACGTTGCCCGCGAGAAGGCACGGCAGGCCGAAGCACTGTCTGCGACGTCGGGCGCTGCCATCACCCCGATAACCGGCCTCGGCCTGGTGGGCAGCGAGGGCGTCGACGACGGAGGCAGGGGCGGAGGACGCAGTCGACAGGACCATTCCGGTTCCACGAAGCGCTCCAAGTTCGGTAACTACGTGCTCGGCCAGACGCTCGGCGAGGGTGAGTTTGGCAAGGTCAAGATGGGCTGGAAGAAGGACAGCAGCGTCGAGGTCGCCATCAAGCTCATAAGAAGAGAAACGCTTGGCGGGAACCAGAACCGTCTGCAGAAGATCTACCGCGAGATCCAGATTCTGCGGGGCTTGGAGCACCCCAACATTGTACGCCTGCACGAGATGGTGGAAACCGAGCGCCACATCGGAATCATCCTCGAGTATGCCTCAGGAGGCGAGCTCTTCGACTACATCCTCAACCACCGCTATCTGAAGGACGGTGCCGCACGCAGGCTCTTCGCCCAACTCATCTCCGGCGTCGGTTACCTGCACAAGAAGGGAATCGTTCACCGTGACTTGAAGCTGGAGAACCTGCTCCTTGACAGAAACAGGAACATCATCATCACCGACTTTGGATTCGCCAACACCTTCGATCCCAACGACGAGCTGGGGGAGGACATCGAGTTCAACCTGTCCAACAAGGAGTTTATCAAGTCGGTGGGCCTCGAGAGCGGCGATGGGAACCGTCGCGGAGATCTCATGCAGACCAGCTGCGGCAGTCCATGCTATGCAGCTCCGGAGTTGGTCGTCAGCGATTCCATGTACACGGGTCGCAAGGTCGACGTATGGAGCTGTGGTGTCATTCTGGTAAGCTTTCCTTCCCCTGTCCTGCTTTGCGTGCGCGTCCTGATTCTCTACAGTACGCAATGTTGGCCGGCTACCTACCCTTTGACGACGATCCAGCGAATCCTGAAGGCGATAATATCAACTTGCTATATAAATACATTGTTTCCACACCGCTCACATTCCCCGAGTATGTTACGCCACACGCTCGCGACCTGCTCAAGCGCATACTGGTCCCGGACCCACGTCAGCGTGCCGACCTTTTCGAGGTTGCGCGACACAGCTGGCTAAGCGACTTCGCCCATGTCGTCAGCTTCATCACTTCCAATGCGACAACCTCCACCGACGTCCAAAAGGGATCGGGCCTCAGCCGTACGTACCGGTGTTTCTTCTGCAGTATCCCTATATTGACATGAAACAGAAGACACGTATGACGCCCAACCCTCGCTCGCAAGAAGCGCTTCCGTCCGCGAGCCAGGCAAGGCATCGCACTCGGTCGTCTCCCCCGTACACGGAGGGCTCACGGCCAAGCGAGACCAAATCAACCAGCAGCCATCCGACAAGGCCAAGAAGGAGCGCGATACTAAGCGTAGAACCGTCCAAGTCGAATACGTGGCGCCTCATTCGCAGACTGCGCGTGGAGAGGTATCGCTCCCAACCGCGCCTGCAACCTCGTCCAAGAGCCGTGTCAAAGAATCGGGCCCGACCGAAGTACCGCCAACGGACGGTTACAATGCCCGACCGAGCCGGTCAGCATCCACGAATGCGGCGCCCTCAAGGCCGGCAAGAGAGCCTCAAAGATCCGTGTCCGACTACACGGCCTTCGGCGCCGTGTCTGCCACTTCGGCGGCTCGACCGTCGACCGGCGGAACTCTGGGCGCAAATTCACGGCTGCCCTCAAGAGGCAACTCGTATAGCCAGCCTTCGACAGCGACCGTCGCACAGACTAACGCGGAAGGCCGCTTCTCGCAGCCAAAGGGCAAACAATATCACATATCTGCACCGACGGTGCAGGTTGACTCTGGAATGGGACAACCGAGCATCAGTCAGCCGACGACCGCGCAACCTGCATCGCAGCGAGTGCAGTCCATTCAGGCAGAGTCCAAGGGCCACAAACGCTCCAACACGGTTAGTGAGACCTTTGGCAGGGTGGCATCCATGTTCTCAACTCGGCAGCCATCTTACTCGCAAGACCCCGAAGCGTCCTCGGCCTCCCAAAGCTCGGCATACTCGCACGAGAAGAGGCTGCAGAAGTCGTACCCTCCCACATCCATGCCTGGACCCATTGCTAACGTTGATGCTCACCGACAGAGCACCGAGTCCAACCGACGGACATCCTTTGGCTTTTCACGAAAGTCCGCCAACGATTCGGGCAATGGAGCCAAGTCGTCCCGGCGATTCTCTTTATTGCCTTCCTCGTTATCGAAGACGTTCTCTTCGAACCATAGGGAAAGCATGCCGACGACATCACAAGCCGATCGCCGGGGCTCAACGGCAACTTCCAGCCGTCCCCGTGCCTCTTCCCGCCCTGGCTTGGCCTTTGGACACGGATCCGACTCGAGGTCTCCTAGTCAGAGTACCACGGGTAGCGGCGCGCCGGGCTTTTACGATGGACACCACGGCGGTCCTTCCTCGGCGCCCCCCAACCAGACCCATTTCAACCCCCAACCCCTGATCGGCGACGACAAGTTTCCCAACCCACGGGGTCCGCATCCATCCCAATCGCAAGACCGACCGTACCGGCACTACCAGAACGACTCGGAAGCCAGCGAGCCCGTGGTACAGAACCACCGACCGCAGTATCCGTATGATATTGGAGGCGAATCTGCGCGTGCAGAGCAGCCTCGAAAGGGCGTCTTGCAGAAGAGCAGGAAATTTGCGGATGCATACGAAGAGTCGGGTGGGAACAAGGGCAGCAGTGGGAGCTCCAAGAGAGTTATGGATTTTTTCAGGCGAATGGGGAGGCAGCGAGGGAAGGAAGATCGGTGACGTGGAGAGGCATGAGAATGCCATCAGTTCATTCGATCATGTATAAGGGATAGCCGTGTTCGACTGTGCACATTGCCGAAACATTGATTGTTTGTTAAGAGGGAGAGGAAGGGGGGGTTGGAGATGAGAACATTGCTATAGCGTAGCAGTAGTGGCCATAGAGATGGTTCTGCTCAGCTTCGATGGGTGGACGGTGGTGGTGGTGGTGGTTGATTCAACAACAAGATATTGGCCGCTGGAATCAAATCTGAGAGGGAAAGCGTCGGGAGAGGGTGGAATGGCGGGTAATATTGCATCAGCCAGGCGTTTCTGACCAGGCGTTTTGTTTTTCACTTTGATCGACTATAGTTTGTGTGGGAGAAGGCTTTTTCTTTTCTTGCTTGGGAGGGAGGGGAGGGAGAGAGAGAGAGACGACGACGACGACGGCGACGCGTATAATCACACCCACCCCTGCTTTCTTCCAATAATTTCTAGTCTTCTTTTTTTTCTTCTCAACCGTTGAATCCCTTTGGTTTTCCTCTTCTTCTTCGTGTGCCTTTTTGCGTGCGAGGATGGGTGGCATGGGATGGGATGGATCTTGTTCTGATGGGCGGGATAGATGGTGTATCAGTCAGTGCGTTGGCAGGGACGACGCGTGGAAGGATAGAGGGTGGTAGGTGAGAGTATGGGAATGGATGCGGGATGGAAATGGAAATGGGAATCGAAATTGTCGAATGGGGACTTTGTGTGTGGTGTCTTGTCTTGTCTGTCTGTCTGTCTGTGGGTCTGCTTGTGTGATCAGATAGGTGATGGTGACGGTGATGATGGTGATGATGGTGATGGTGATGACGTTGATTCAAGCACCAGTCGCGTCTTCTTCAATACCTACCGACCTACCTACGCTTCCCCCACCACCCTTTCCACCATCAAATCAAACCTTCTTCCACGCTCTTGCGCGGGGCGGAAGCTGTCTGGCTTCTTTTGACAACAAACGTACTACACGTTCGTCCGGGTGCCGGTAGCCAGCCAGCTCTCATATAGTAGACGACGACAACGCACGGCCTCCCGCGCTTTGACCACCGCTCTCACCCACCTACCTACCCACCCACCGGTATCCAGTCGCGACATCGTCGTGAAGATGATACCCACTAGAGAGCGACACCTGGACGGTCGAAACACCGGCTCGTCATCGAGATTCAACGCCACGATCCGCGGCCGTCGCAGCCGGACGCGCGCCTCTCGTTTCTCACCTGCATACGCCACCTGCTGGTGAGGTGCACAGGCATCCATCATCTCCCCGTGTGCGAAGGGGGGCCGACCAAGTGGCTGAGGAAGGGAACGGAATGGAATGGCCGACTGGATACTACCATCTCACCACCATCGCTATAGATGATATATCCCAAGACGGATGATGGCCTCGATCCGCACTGAAGAGAGATACAGACGCTTCGAACGGATGCTCTATTCAACGCGTCTTCACGTCAGGCGCAAGTTGGTTGGTTGTGCCACGGAGCGGTCGGATTCGACTCGACGTCGAACAACCACGGTGACTGACGGGTTCGAAGGAGAAGTCCGATTTCATTCGCATGGCGTGGCTTCACGTGACTTCTCTCGGATGGAGGTCCTGCGGGAGCAGGCGATCCGAGAGGTGCAGGCAGGCGCCTTCGTCAAAGACACCGTGGTGGGGAGTTTTTATCATCTAGACGGACGGTCGACGGAAGAAGAGGTATGTCTATGTACCGTACAAAGAAGTGCGACTGTGGACCTCGTTCCAATTCGAGCGTGGGTAAAGGGCGATGGGGATATCTTCTGTCATAGATTCGTCCATGCGTTGAAGTGGAATCATATCAAAAAAACAATTGCATCCATTCATTCAGATTTAGTCATTGCCTGCGCGGTAGGGCGTTGCGCAGTGTATCGTGGTATCATCATGACCCCCCCCCCCCCCCAACTCCTGTTCTTTGTGTATGCGGGTCCGACTTCATCCCCGTTTGACTCTGTTCGTCACGCGTGGCCGTTACAGCGAACGGGCAGGCTTCTCGAGCGGCTGGCCTTTGTGATGGGTCGCGGCGGTTGGATGCCGTTTTGTGACGGGTCGCGGCACTGCGGAGGTGAAGGACCTCGCGTCGGCTCGTTAGCATAGGGTGTGCAGGCATCGGCCAAGACACGACGTCCCGACCGGCCTCGTCGCGCGGGTATTCGCAGCGCGTGCATGTGAGAAAGAGAGAGGAGGGCTCAACTGCCGTTCGTGCTCGTGTGCACGAGAAGAGAGGGGGTATGCGATGCACTCGGATTCCCCTGTTTCTTCTTCTCCTTCTTCGCCCATCGTACTGCCCCAAGTCAGCAAAGCAACCCTCGTACAAAAGACGGACGGAACGAAAACTCACAGCCGCAGGCGTTGCAGAGCGTCTTCGGCCCATTGGGACCTTTCCTCCATTCGGGCGAGTCGAGGGTACCGCAGTCCGTACACACGTATTCGTCTGCGATCTTCAGCTTCTTCTTCTTGTCCGACAATGTCCTGCCGTCGCGGTCGAGGGATATCTGGATTCCGGCATCGCCTCGGATCAGCATCGGACTGTGCTCTCCGGTACTGATGCCTTGCGATCGTTCGCCGTCGCGGTATCGCAGGCCCGTCAGCATCTCGATCGTTTCCAGATGGGTCGCGCCTTCGTATCTTGCCATCTTGTCGTTGATGCTGTCGGGCTTGCTGGCGGCCAACGCTTCGTCCAGATTCTGCCTTGTGAGGGCCGTGTTCGACATGGCTGGCTTCGCGGGCGGAGGCATGGCATTGTACGCCGCGATTGCACTCTCGCTCCCCGGCCGATTGGGCGCTTCCGACATGGATGTTGCCGTCGCAGAGGTCGTGCCATCCGCGTTCTTCGTCCATGTCGCGCCTCCCGCGCCCGCCGTGTCGTTTTCCTCCTGCTCTTCACGCTTCAGCTCCGCCACGCGCTTCATCAGCCTCTCGTTTTCTATCTTGTGTTCGAGGAAGGAATCGAGGAGCGCGGCGTTCTTGGTCGGGTACGGGCGCGCCATCATGAAGAAACCGCGGCAGTTCATGGTGTTGGGCGGCGCGAAGGTGCTGGCGTCGTTGCTGAGGTGCGGATGTCCGCGAGCTTCGAAGATCACCCACGCCTTATCCTGCTTGAGAAAGCGGTAGAAGAAGCGCAGCGGGTTTCCCGATGCTATCGACTCGTTGAACTCCTTGACAAAGATGCCGCTGTCGTCGGGGTGTATGAACTCGCCGATGAAGCGGCCGGTCAATTGCGTCGGGTCCCAGCCTGTCAGGCTCTTGCACGAGGGCGAAGCGTACATGATCCTCCCGTCGGGCGTGAGGATGTGCAGAAAGTCGCGCAACTCCTCCAGCACCCTTTGCGACCAGTTCCTCCTCTTGGTGAACTCGGTGAGGGTGCTGCCGCTTGTGTTTGGATTGGGGGTGCCGAAGCCGGTGGGGAGCGGCCCTGCGCCCGCCACGCCTGGTCCGCCTGGCCCGCCCGGTACACGTGAAAAGGCATTCGCGTCTTGCTGCAGTGCGAAGGGGTCGTTTGAAGAGGTGAGAGACTGCATGGGCATGCCGGCGCTCTGCTGCAGCTGCTGCGTGGCGAGCATCTCGGGGTCGAGCTGCTGCAGATCCATATCCATTTGCATGCCATGGTGGTCGATATTCATGGGCGGGTTGTTGCCCATGCTGGCCATGTTGGCCATATTGGCCATGTTGGGTGCGAGGGTGGCGGCCATTTGCTTGACGCCATTGTTGGTAGAATACATGGTGGGTTTTGGACGCCTTGTGCCATTCACTGCGACCTGAACCTCGCCCGTTCGTGCGCGTGGACTGGGGCTTGTCGACGACCGCCACCGGCTTGCAGGTAGCGCTCGCATGACGTAATCATGCGCCAAGGCCGTCCTCGGCACGTGAGACCGCGTCGACCTCGCTCGTGCCCGCTGCTGCACCCCCAGGCAGCCGCGCGCGACACCACGCCCTCTTCGCAGGGAAGGGAAACGCAAAAGGGAAGGGAAAGCGAAAAAACAAACAGGTACATCTGCATCACGCCGCAGAAACCCTGGCCATGTCGAGCCTCCAGCAGATGCAGATCCAGGGCATACGGTCCTTCGGTCCCACCCCAGAGGCCATCAAATTCAACACCCCGCTCACCCTCATCGTCGGCTGGAACGGATCTGGCAAGACGACCATCATCGAATGTCTCAAGTATGCGACCACCGGAGAATTACCCCCCAACAGCAAGACCGGCGGCGCCTTCATACACGACCCGACGCTGCGCGGAAGCTCGGAAATGATGGCTCAAGTCAAGCTGGCCTTCAAATCAACCACCGGGACGCCCATGGTGGCCACTCGCAGCATGGAACTCAAGATCAAGAAGACCACGCGGACCCAAAAGACCCTCGAAGGCTGTCTGGAGATACGACAACACGGCGTCAGGAACACCATCTCTACCCGTGTTGCCGAGCTGGATCAGATCCTCCCCATCAAACTGGGTGTCTCGAAAGCCATTCTGGAGAACGTCATCTTCTGCCACCAAGACGACAGCCTCTGGCCCATGAGCGAACCTGCCAACCTCAAGAAGAAGTTCGACGCCATCTTCGAGGCGGAGAAATACACAAAAGCCATTGACAACATCAAGATCATCCGAAAGGGGAAGATCGCCGAACTGGCTGTGCTTGAGGAGACGGAGAAGCATGCGCAGATTGCCAAGGACCGTGGCGCGGAGAGCAGGAAGAAGCAGGACGCACTCTTCGAGGAGATGGAGATTCTGCGGAACAAATTCGAAGTGGCCGAAGTGCAGTGGGACGAAGCGCATGCCAAACACACGGAAGCGTACGACCAGGCCGCCAGGTTCGAGCAGATTATCGCCCAGCTCAACGGGAAACGCGTGGCGTACGAAGCCAACAAGGAGAATGTCACTTCGTTGGAGGACAACCTGAAGGTCATGGCGGAGAGCGATGGGGAGCTCGAGAACATGCTGGAGCAGTATGAGGAACGCGTGCAGCACTTCGCTGACCAGCAGGAAGAGTTCAAGAACCAATATCGCAGCCTTCAAGGCGATCTTCAGAACAATCGCCGTGGTCTAGGCGCAAAGCAGGGCGAAGTTGGAAAGTACGAAGCTGAACAGGACCAGCATGCGCGTAACCTGCGCAAACGCGAAGATCTTGTGAAGGAGACCGCGAGGCGGCATGGCATTCGTGGCTACGAGCATGACGTTCAAGATGCACAGATCGCCGAGTTTGAGAAGGAGTTGACGAGGCAATCAAGGGAACAGAACAAGTCGCTCGAGCGCGCTCGGAACGACGTCCAAGAAGAACTTCAGGCCGCGCAGGCTGAAGTCAGCAAGCTTGGAGAGCAGAAGTCGACCCTGATCTCGCGGAAGGATATGGCCAAGACTCAAATTGTGACAAACGACAAGCGTGTCTCCGAATTGCAACATCAGATGAATAAAATCAAGGCTGATGAAGGAGCCGAGGTCATTCTCCAATCGAAGAAGTCGGAAACCGAGCAAAAATTGAAGGAGGCCATCGTAGCCGCTGCTGAGGATCAGCTCGATGCGCGTATACACGAAGTAGAGAAGACCGTGCAAACCGTCGACGAAAACAAGGAACGCCTGGAGACCGAAC
This sequence comes from Corynespora olivacea, assembly GCA_019202945.1. Taxonomy (NCBI): domain Eukaryota; kingdom Fungi; phylum Ascomycota; class Dothideomycetes; order Pleosporales; family Corynesporascaceae; genus Corynespora; species Corynespora olivacea. The sequence continues at coordinate 72,598 of JAGQEM010000095.1, forward strand.
TTGTCGATGCCACGAAATCTGCGAGTGAGACAGCCCAGGTCGACTTCACCCAGGACAAGCTCAAAAAGTCAATGCAGAGCCTCGAAACCATGAAGAAAGTCCATTCGGCCCGCATCTCCCAGCTGGTCGATCCTGATTGGGATGTTACAACTTTGGCAGACGCATTTCAGCAGGCGGTTGCTGAAAAGGCAGGCAAGGTCAAAGAAGCCGAGTCTCGACGCGACATTGCCCAGAGCAAGCTTGACAACATCACCTTCAGGCTTTCCAGCACTGAATCTGAATTGAAGAAGAAGCGTGGAGAGTTTCGGAAGTGCGAGAAGACTGTCTTGGATGCCATTCAGAAAAATGACATCACGGATTATGATGAGACTCTGCGAGACCTGGAGGAGCAATACGAGCTCTCTTCTTCCGACCAAGCCAAGATCGAAGCTCAGATGGAGTACATGAAGGCTTGCTTGCAGGTGGCACAGGATCACAACCAATGCCGGCTATGCAAGCGAACCCTAAAAGATGACAAGGCCGAACACTTCACCAAAGCTGGCTTCATCGCGAATCTCGAGAACCTCGTCGCCAAAGCCCTGAACAATGCCGGTGCAGAAAATACGGACGAACTTTTTGCTGAGCTTGAGACGGTCCGCAACGCCAAACCCAGTTACGAGATGGCAATGCGCGCACAGGGCACGGAGCTTCCGGCTCTTCAGGCTGAGCATGAGAAGCTGATCAGAGAACGAGACGACGTCAACAAGCAACTGGAGAAACACGATAGTGTCATCTACGATCTGAAAATTGCGAAGCAGGAGGTTGATTCGCTGTCAGCCGACGTACAGTCGATAGTAAAATACTACGTCGAGGTCCAAGACTTGGAGGCTCAGATCAGCGACCTGAAGAAGAAGCAGAAAGCTGGGGGTCTTTCCAGGGGCATTAACGCTGTACGAGATGATCTGCAGAAGATTACGGAGCAGAGCCGTTCTGCAAAGATCGCATTGGCTGGCCTTACCAAGGAGCAGCAACAGTCGCGAAAGAACATCAACTCTCTCGAACTTCGCACTCGCGATATCAACGCTGAGCTGAGTGCCGCACAAGCCAGCTTGAAGGAGAAGAGGAACCTGGCTGAGCGAATCGAGGAGTACAGGACTCTCAATGCCAACGAGCGAGAGTCGATGCGTGGAGCTGACGAGGAAATGGAGGCTCTCGTCCCGCAGATGAATCAAGCCAACGCCAAGTACGCTGATGTCCAACGTCGAGGGAACGATCGCATCCAGCGTATCCACGATGAGGCGTCAAAGTTGACAGACAGTGTTCGTCAATTGAACAGCGTTGAGCAAGATATCAATGCCTACATCGACAAAGGAGGACCTCACCTACTAGCTCACGCCCAGAAAGAAATAGAGCGGTTCCAGGCGGAGATACAACGAATCGAAGAAGAAATGGGAGATGTTGCTCGCGATGTCAAGAAGATTGAGCAACAATCCAGCAATACCGAGCAGATCAAGCAGTCCATCTTCGATAATCTCAGGTACAGGCGGGCGAGGCGAGCGCTCGAGACCCTGGACAAGGACATCTCAGATCTTGAGTCGAAGAATGCGGAAAAGGATCAAGAGCACTGGATTTCCGAGGGGCGCTATTGGGAGGAAGAGGCCCACAAGCTCAATGCCGAGAAGATCACCCTGAGTACCACGCTAAAAGAGAAGGATATTCAGCTTGGGGATATGAGTGATGAGTACATTAAATTGTACGAGGGTGCCGTCGAGAACTACCGGAAGACACACATTACAGTTGAAACCACAAAGGCCGCGTGCGAAGACCTCGCCCGCTATGGTGCAGCTCTTGACCAAGCCATCATGAAGTACCACGCTATCAAGATGGAGCAGATCAACAAGATTATCGAGGAGCTCTGGCGAAATGCTTACCAAGGTACAGATGTCGACAAAGTGCAGATCCGCTCCGACAACGAATCAGGCCGCGGCAACCGTACCTACAACTACCGTGTTGTCATGATCAAGAGCGGCTCACCTATGGATATGCGCGGACGCTGCAGCGCCGGTCAAAAGGTCCTTGCATCCATCATTATTCGTCTCGCTCTTGCAGAATGCTTTGGCACCAACTGTGGCCTCATCGCACTTGACGAACCGACCACGAATCTCGACCAACAGAACATCAAGGGTCTCGCCGAATCCCTCAGCCAAATCATCTCCGTCCGCAAGCAACAGAAGAACTTCCAACTCCTCGTCATCACTCACGACGAGCAGTTCCTCCGCGAGATGAATTGCGCAGAACATACGGATGTCTATTGGCGTGTCGGTCGGGACATTAATCAGCAGTCATACATCGAACGCCAGAATATATCAGAGGTATTTGCTTCCCCACCATTGTCTGTTCATTATCCGTAAAAGGAGATACGTCACCGCGCGCGGTATACAAGCTTTAATCACAATGATCTACCGAGGTATAAGTTCTAATTGAGAACAGGTCTCGTAGAGGACGAGGGCTGCTTGTTGCCCGGATAGGGTAAGTCAGTGCAAGGGAGCGATGCATAGCGGCATGGTGTTACGGTTGTAAATTTCATAGCTTCTGCATGGACCGGCGTTCTTCGGTATAGATTCATTTAGCGGCATGGTCAGCGTTTCGATTTGGGGTTGGAGAGCCATAGATTACGTTCACGTTCATGGTAAAGCTATAATCATCGGCTGTAAAATTTGGACTGATGAGGGAGGCGATTTTGCAAGGGAGAATCTGTGTTATAGCAAGATATACTTGATCCTATTCTTCTTCTTATATATATATAAATATAGCCAAGAAGAAGAATGTCCAGTCAGACTTCGTCTTAGACATATGAACAAGATATTTTCTGGGATGTGCTCCAAGTGCGCCACAGCGTCATATACTAGTCGGCCACAGTTCAGCAGTACAACGCTATTGCTCCTTCCATCTCTTCTCGCAACCTTACCTCACCCACTTCCGTCCTCTATTAATCCCCCACATCCTTTGATGATAATTGTGCGACGACTGGTTTCGAAAATACGTTCGTTGTTCTGGTGCTGCCTGCATGCATTCACGCATCCCCTGAATCTATAAATAGCAGTGTCACTGCCTCAAGTTTGGTGGGTGACGCGACAGCTCTGCGTTTACCATAACAGTCGAAAGCACAATACGACCGTATTGCGGCATTCAGGAGGAATGCAGGATGATCTATCCAGCGACAACGACTCAGCCTTGCAGATATGATGAAGTTCGGGACTGGTTGCGAGGTGGCCGAGAATGCGCAACTTTAGTGCTTCCCCACGGGAACCACAATTCGGAATGCCGATCGACGTGACAACTCATCAAAGACTAGTCGCAGGTGGCGAAGCGGCAAATGTTTTGATCAAGGAAAGCGTCAAGATCCGGATATCGGAGCGACACAATGATGAATACCCACCAAATGATGCCCGCCCAAGCCGATAACCGTTATCCGCACTTCCAACGCCACCACATGCTCGCATTCTTGACGTTGCTGACCTGCATGATCGAGCCCCTGCATCTCATATTAACAACCACACTGAGACTCTTTCTTTCAGCCTGTTGTCAACGGCGACGAATCGAACGCGGCTCGGTCGTTTCAGGTCCCAGTGCCACCGATCACAAAAATACTGGGGTCAAGCTTTCCTGTCCAAAATGCTCCACCTTTTGTCTTTGCAACCAACGAGTCTACAACATCTTAGCATGGGTGTCCGTTGACACTGCATATGGAAGCTTGTTGTCTACCGACCCGGACCCGCTTTCTTCACATCGGGTCTCGACTTAGAGCCAGTATCAATGCGAGCTAAAAGTGCAGGTCGACAGTCATAAACAAGCGCTGGATCTGTTTCTTCTCCTATGTTTTCTGCTGGAGAGCGATGTGCGTCTCCACGGCCTTTTTCCCTCTCAACCTCGTCACATCACATCCCACTAATTTATATTCTTGGTCCCTTCCTTGTGTGGCAAAGACAGTCGGCCCGCTATCTTTCCATCGTTTAAAAACCTGCTTGCATGCCTGATATTTTGAACTGGTTTGCTTTTACCCGCCCATCTTCCTAATAATGTACCTTGTTGTTGTCTCCCATTGCCACTGTTATCAATAGTTCAGTTCTGCAAGTCACCCTGAACTTAAACTTCACCTACCTAGACGCAAACGATTCATTTTAAGGTTGAAGCACATTTTGCACACCGCTCGGTTGTCTCTTGGTACTTCGGGCTATACTTGTTCGATACCTTTTATCCCCTCTCATTCCTCGTTTATTTAACCTCTGCCTCACCCCGCTTTCGGTTGACTACCACGATTCTAGATATCGGCCTTTCTCAACCTCAAGTGCTCTATACTGCCATAAGATGATACTTGAACGCATGATCGCCGTGGGTGCGGCTTTCGGGCTCGCAATCGCTGCACCTACGACGAAGCGTGCTGTCAACTTCAATTGGGGATCAGAGAAATTACGCGGAGTCAACATCGGTGGATGGCTTGTCCTTGAACCGTAAGTCATCAACTCCCCGATAAATGTGAAATAGCTAACTGAAGTCCTATGCAGTTGGATTACGCCCTCCCTATTTGACAATCTCGGCCGCACTGATGTAATCGATGAATATACTCTGGGTCAAAAGTTGGGCCAGGACGCAGCCCTGAAGGTCCTAAGAAGTCACTGGGATACTTGGGCCACTTGGCAAGACTTTAAGAAAATCAAGGATTCGGGCTTCAACCTCGTTCGCATACCCATCGGCTACTGGGCATACGACACCTTGAATTCACCTTACGTTTCGGGTGCCGCGCCTTACATTGATTCCGCCATCGACTGGGCTCGTAGCCTGGGCCTCAAAATCATCATCGATCTTCATGGCGCGCCTGGCTCCCAGAATGGATTCGACAATTCAGGTCAGCTTCTCAGCTCCCTTGGCTGGCAATCTGGGGACACGGTCTCGCAAACACTGAAAGTCCTCAAGACCATTTCCGACAAATACGCGCAGACGTCGTACCAAGACGTAGTCATCGGCATTGAACTCCTCAACGAGCCCCTTGGACCTAAGCTCAACACCGACACGCTCCGCCAATTCTATCGCGACGGATTCGGCCAAGTCCGTACGGTATCCGACACTCCTGTCGTCCTTCATGACGGCTTCCAAGCCCCCTCATCCTGGAACTCATTCCTCACACCTTCCGATAACAACGCACAGAACGTCGCAATCGACCACCACGAATATCAAGTCTTCGACAACGGTCTCATCGCCATGCAGCCCTGGCAACATCGGCAACAAGTCTGCACCGCTGCGAATGGGTATAGCGGTGCCGACAAGTGGACGTTTGTGGGCGAATGGGCAGGCGCCATGACGGATTGTGCGAAGTATCTGAATGGTCGGGGCGTAGGGGCTAGGTACGACGGCACCTACCCGGGAAGTACGAAGAGAGGCGACTGCGGATGGCAGGACGATGTAACAAAGTGGAGCCAGGAGTACAAGGATGAAACGAGGGCGTATATCGAGGCGCAAATGAGTGCTTTTGAGCGCAGGACCCAGGGTTGGATCTGGTGGAGTAAGTGACCTCTCCCTCTCCATGCTTTGAGACCGAACTCTCGGAGAAGAACTCTCAGAGAAGAACAAGTGTTAATCATGTCAACAGACTTCAAAACCGAGAGCGCGGATGAATGGGACGCTTTTGCGCTCATTGATGCGGGCGTCTTCCCGCAACCGCTTACGCAGAGGAAGTTCGATCAGATCTGTTGATTGGAACTGGAGTCTTGTCTCCGCTCATGCACACTCTACTGGAGCGCATATGTAGCGCCTAGGGTTGCAGGTGCGGTAAGGTTGGAGAAGGATTGAATATATACCCCTTGGAAATGACACATTCAGGTCGGGCGTGTAATGCCTATTGATGGGAAATCTTGTTCTTACCTCAGGTCCAGGTTTGACTTGCGGACAGCACATCCTTAATGTCGATAGATATATCACAATGAAGCAGATATTCGACCAGATACAGCACAATGAAAGAACGCATATATCGGATTTGTGGTTTCGTTCCCAGTGTCGATGCTTTGATAGGTACGGCATTCAGGCGTGGAGCTGGTCGGATATCTCGAGGGGGATGGACTTTGGAAAATCAGAGTAATGTCACGTGCCTTGCTTCTGCTGCCTCGACATGTGAAGGTTGGCATTTGCCAACAGAGTGGCACGGAGGATTACTTTCGGCGAAGCCTCGGAACTGGAGAAATCGGAACATGGATATTTGCTGTGTGTGATGGATAACCAGCCTGAAAAGGTGGGGAGAAACAAAGACCTTTGATTACTATTGTTTTCTCTTGTCTCACATATACGAATGATTTGATGTCATCGGGATACCTGGCCCACCAGGTACTGCAATAATTCGTTCTTACGCGCTGAGGTGTGACTTTCTGCACACAGGTAATCTAAGGCTATAATAAGTTTATGAAAGGGTTTTTTTTAACTAAACCACTGGGTATTATATCTATCTTACATATATTTAGTAGAGTACTTTGTAAGGCTTGTTTGCCTTTTTTTCTTTGGCTTCTATAAGAGCTTACTACTGCTGGAAGATAGTACGGTGCACATAGTCAATTACCTCAGCACGCACGAATCATCGCACCGCGTAGACTGGTTAGTTTATTACGCCATCCGTACAGAAAACATTGGCTCTATTGTGGCTGAGTCTGAGTGCTTTGGTTAGTGTTTATACTCTCGACTTCTCTCGAAAATCGAACCGTCCTTGTTGCGACGTGTTTCCTGTACCATTTGTAGGATAGGCTCTCGTTCCTTACGCGACTTCTTGGTAATTTCCTTTGTTTTTTATACCCAATTGTTCTCGAAGTGCTTCTACTCATAATTGGTAGGGCTACGGTTTGAATATCCTACCTACGTATCGGCTATCCACATCTTATAATTCACACCCGATGTCGGTTCACCATGGTATATTACAACAATCAATGTCTCGCTATCGATGAACGCCTCGCCCAGCACAAGGATTTCTAGGGTGAAGATTGAATTTATGAGCTCACCACGAAGCCCATCTCAGATGGCTGCATTTGATGTGGTCAATTGATGCTTGCCGTCCCCTATGAAGATGGCAAAAAGCTGATAATTCATATCGTGGGTGAAACACCGACTCGATAACGTGTGGTCGACACTGGAAACGAAGTCAACCCCTTTGGCGTCCAATTGTAACCCATGCGACACGAAAGACTAGAGGAGCCGTTCAATGAACAACATGGCGATCTTAGGGGGGATCTTTTAGTGAGTGAAGCGCCAGACCTGGCAAGTGTACTACTTTACTGCAGACAGCGTTGATTCCAATCCAGCTCCTCTCTCAACAACTTCACAAAGAATCTATGTGCGCACGGAACAACGTTCTTCTAAGTTCCTTGGTGAGGAGGCGCCTATTACTACTCATCCAAATTCCCAAGGGTTTCCCCCATGACGTTTTACTTTAGAGGATACGAGCTATCCAACCACCCCTTGAAGGGGGGCTAGAGGAAGATAGTACGGGTAGTAAACTACTAAGGGGGGAGAAGGAAGTATAACAAACACCCAGTATGATGTATAGGTTTCTACTCCTCAAGGCGCTTTCATATGGAGGGAAGATGGGCAAGAAAGGCCTGTATAGGCAGCTTACTATAAGAAACACTCGCTAGTACTGGTATTGGTGTGAGGCGCGTCCCTGATGCCCCAAGGGAGGCTCATGTAGATAAAGGCGCCGGCACAATCTATAAAGCAAAAATCAATTCCAACCAACCAGCCAACATGGCGATCTTAATGCCGCCAGAGGCTAGTTGGATCAATGCGGCACTGGACATGGAACAAAGTGTCACCTGCCACATGCGTTTGAACTGGACACAAATCTTCTTCTTTTGGACGTTCACGAAGGAAAAATCATGACTGATCAGTCGCGGTAGATCGATTGATTGATCAACTGATTGATGAGTCGTGATGGATCGATTGATTAATCAACTACGATAGATCGATTAATTGATCAGTCGCGATAGATTGACTAATCAGCTACGATAGATCAATTGACTGATCAGCTACGATAGATCAATTGACTGATCAACTACGATAGATCAATTGATTAATCAACTACGATGGATCGATTGATTGATTGATTAATAATAGCTTAATAGGGGGGCCTGGGAAGGCTTCCTCAGCGTTACTTATAGTAATAACGCGTGTTATAGGTGATTGTCACGTGTAGAACCGTATACTTCCTCATTCTTATACTAGTTTTAGTGGGGTCGGAGAAACGGCGGTTTTCCTACCGACGCCAAGACTTCCACCGATTTATGAACATAACAAATTGAAAGCCAGCACGGCGGTACTATAAGAAGTTTGCTGCTTTTGGTATGTAAGTCAGGAATAAAAGTAGCTTAATAAAGAACGTATAAGCCAGGATTCTTCTGCACTGCTTATCGGCGGTCCGGCGGCCAACGCTGAAGTTGGCTTCTCCTGTGGGCACTGCATCGACGTTACACCGTGTTCCGAGGCCGATGGCCTTTTCAGCCGTGTATCCAGGCCGGAGGAGACACCATTATCGCGCTCCTCCCCGCACTTGGCAGAAGACGTCGTCTGCGACCGCGGGGCACCCTACCGATTCAGCACCCACAACCGATATCGACCGATGTGGAAACACAAGAGTCGTTCACCTATCACCTATCTACCTACCTACATTCATGACCCGAGGCACGCACCCCGGCCATTCGCAGCCCGCATCGTGCATCGGCCGGCGCTGCGAAAAACGGTGGCCAAATGTTCCTGCCACCGCCCGCCGAGGCCTGGTCCGTAATGATGCAATCTCTTCGCGAAGGGCGTACGTAGCTGTGGAAAAGGACACAAGGTGACATTGATAAGCGGCCGCCTTACCTTTCGTCCATCCAGGCTTTCTGGACAGCTCATGCGTTGGCCCGACATTTCCGTCGATAACCCCCGGTATTCACTTCGCTCCCTCGGGACAGAACCGCAGCATGCAACAACAACGGCAACAACAACAACCGGCAATGTCCACCATGGTCCAGAACAGAGGCATCATTTTCAAAAAGGTCCCCGAGGGATGGCCGGTGCCCGGCGAGCACCTGGCCATCGAAGACCGTCCCTTCGACCTGGAGCAGGAGCCTCCCGAGGGCGGCGTCACGGTCAAACACTACTATGCCTCCTTCGATCCCTACCAGCGCGGCCGGATGCGCGCGCCAGGGACCAAGTCGTATTTCGCGCCATTCACCCTGGGAAAGCCGATTGAGAACCGCACCATCATGAAGGTCATCAAATCGAAAACACCAAGGTTCTTGCCCGGCGACGTCGTCATCTCGTTCGTCACCCCGATGGAGGAGTACTCCGCCCTCGACGACAAAACCACGCAGACGCTGAAGAAGCTGGAGAACCCGCTCGGGCTGGACACGAAGCATTTCATCGGCGCGCTGGGCATGTCCGGACTGGCGGCCTACTCCTCCTTCTACGACATCGGGCAGCCGAAGAAGGGGGAGACCATCTTCATCTCGGCCGCATCGGGGGCCGTGGGTCAGTTGGTCGGCCAGCTGGCCAAGCACGAGGGCCTGACGGTCATCGGAAGCGTCGGAAACGACGGCAAACTCGACTTCATCCTCAACGACCTGAAATTCGACGCGGGCTTCAACTACAAGCAGGAGAGGCCCAAGGATGCCTTGGCCCGTCTCGCTCCCAACGGCATCGACATCTACTACGAGAATGTGGGTGGCGAGCACCTCGAAGCCGCCCTCGATGCCCTGAACTTCTTTGGCCGCATCGGTGAGTTTCTCCCCCCCCTCCCCCTACCATCATACCCACTCCCCCCCCCCTCCACATGCCAACAGATGCCAGTCGCCTGCGGCATGATCACCTCGTACAACACAAAGCCCGAGGACAGGTATCCCATCCGCAACCTGTCGCAGGTCGTCGGCAAGCGCATCACCATGCGCGGCTTCATCGTCTCCGACGCCAACATGGGCCCAAAGTACGCCAAGGAGCACCAGGAGAAGATGCAGCCCTTGCTCAAGGATGGCACCTTCAAGACGCGGCTGTGCGTCACCGAGGGCATCGACAATGCCATCGAGGGCTTCCTGGGCATGCTGAGCGGTAAGAACTTTGGCAAGGCGCTGCTGCAGATTGCCGATCTGGACAGGGATCCGTAGGGCGGAATGCTAGAGAGGATATCTACGTGCATAACTATTCGCCTTCTTCTTTTCTTTTTTTTTTTTTTTGGAAACGTTTGACCGTTGGTGAAGTGGTTGATTGATTGATTGATTGATTGATTGATTGATTGATTGAATCGACGTCTTCCATTCGTTTCGAGTCACCGCACCCGCTCAACGGACAGTCGGGAAAACGGCAATGCTTGGGCCGTGAAAACGAACCATCCATCTCATTACATTAAAAAAAAAGTCGTGTTGTAATACAGGTGCCTCCCTCCACCATCCTGGCATACAAGCCAAGAGAAGAAACGGAAAAAGGGGGTATATGCCTCAACAACCCACACACACACACGTCTACGCGTGAAAAAAAAAGGCCATGGGGGTATAACGAGGATCCGAACCCAACCCGCCCGCCATTCACACCGATACCACCCACCCGACAATGCCATTGCGCCGTGCAAAAAGATTTTCAGCAAAGAAGAGAAACGGGTTCGTGTGTTGAGAGTCGTCATCACATCATCATCATCATCATCATCGTGTCGCCGGTCGATGTGCCGTCGTCAATCGTCAAGGTCAATAATTTCCGTGCGGGTATTCGTCGTGCGCAGGTCGGTGTCTGGAGTATCGCGATCCGGTACACCGTCCAGCACCTCGGCCTTTGACCGCCACGCCAGGGATTGGTCGATGGTTATGGCTCTCGTCTGCGTCAGCCCTTGCTCCCCCAGCCGGTCGCGGACCTCCTCTATGAAGCCATCCACGATCAGGTGTTGCGGTCGGACGTCGCAATTGCAGATCGGGCACTTCCACACATCCGCTTTCGTGGCGTCTCCCTCTCTTTTGCGGGTTTGCAAGAACGTCTCGAGATCGAAACAGTCGTAGTGCAAGCAGGCCTTGCCTCGGGCGGGTATGTCGCACATTTTGGAAGAGCTGAAGGGGTCGAAGAGGTTGATGGTGAGGTTCGGTTCGACGATTGCGATGTCATCATCGTCATCCGCACCGCTCAGCTTGCGCCGAATATGGGCTTTTGTTGCGGCAGCCTCGATGCGGTTGGTGGTTTGACATTGCTTCACCATGGCCGCGTGGGTGATGACGCCCAGCAGTTCGATGGCGATGAGATATTTGCGGAAGTTGTCGTCGTTGCGTTGCCGCATCACGGCAATCTCGAGCGTATTCTCACCCGGCGTGACATGGCTGGTGAGGTCGATGGGCAGGTCTTTGCCGTGGTGCGTCTTCTTCCGCTGTTGGAGATTGACGCCGTTGAATGTGAAGTACGAGTAGGGAATCCAGCTGGTGTCGGTGACGGACCAGGTATGCTCGTTTGGAAGCAGCGGCATGGTCCATTTCACGCAACGAAGGCGGAGCATCTGGCTCTCTCCATCCACATATCGGATTGGCGGCGCACCGGGAGCGTTCACGACGGCTTTGGGCACCGCTTCCAGGTCCTCGGGCGTCAGGTTGAAAGTCCACCTCTCGATCTTGTGGCTCGCATCCCCAAGTCGCGTCGGAGGTTTGATGAAGCCCTTCACGTACTGATACAGCGTTGCCGGTTGAGAACACGCCTTGAGAGTGGGGCTCCTGAGATGGGCTTGGTGGGTAGCGAATCGGCAAGGATCGGGAAGGCGCTGTTGCGGCAAATGGAATCCAGAGGGCGGCAGCAGAGGCTTTGGAGTTGCGAATCTTGGTGCCTGCTTGTGGACCGGCGCCGGCTGTGGACGTGGCTGGGTTTGTTGCATACGAGGCCGTCCTCGTCGGCGAGCTCCTCGGGTTGCGGTTTGGGGAGTGTGTGCGGGCTGGGTAGGCATATATTGATTCGTGGAAGGCGTAGGCCAAGCATGGGACATGTGTGCCTGTGAAGGCACCGTTGGATGCTGGGGGTTCTGATTGGCTGCATTCGGCACCGAAAGGATCCGTCGGGTATGTTCGCACAGCTGGAGCAGCTGCATCCCCCAGTCGTGCATTTCCTGATCACGCTCTCTCCGTTCGGTTTCAAAGCTCGGCGGTCGATAACTCGGGTGGCCACCGTGTCGCGCATAGAAGTCTGCCTGGCAAGCGTAGAAGATGTTCCTGGCCTGCATCTCGAAGCCATCCTTTGCCTGGCCGTTTTTCCCTCCCCAATGAGACCACAGCCGTCGCACGGTGGAGGTGAATTTTATGCCTTGGAAAATCCACGAGGAGATTCCGAAGTCGTACAGGAGCTCTCTCATCAGAGGTGGAAGGTTGCGATGCACGCAACTCGACGTGAGGGAAGCAGCGTTGGCCGAGTGATGGACGAAATTTGCAAAGGCGGCATCTTCCTGCGCCAGTCGCTGGGGGTAATGAGTCGAGAGATAGGGACGCGGGGCTGGGAAGGCACAGAAGAAACGGAGGGCTGCATGGGGGATTTTGTCGTTGGAGTCGAGAGACTCGGCCATGATGTGGACGGCGGCTGGAAGATGGGGGAGAGATCGAATCGGGTCCGGAAGAGCATTGGGCTCCCAGGCCAGCAAGCAATAGTTTTGATGCATGGTCAAATAGGCCCAGTCGTGCCCTTGGACGGCGTGGCCCAGCACCTCCAGCCGCTTCCCTTGCAGCGAGTTGACGTGCAGGGCAGGGCAGGAAGCTCGAAAGCGATCCAGGGCTTGTTCGCACTGCTGTTGGGTGATCCATGCCGATGTCACGGCGGGGGACAGCTCCGGCGCGACCGGCAGACCAGGGCTCTGGGGATGGAGAGCCGGTTGCGGGACAGCAGGAGAAGGTGGAAGAGTCCCAGGCGGCAAGGAGCGGGTCGAGGGTGGTGTGAAGGTGGCCTGGAGCGGTGAAACGGCCGTGTGGAGGTGGGCGGGAATGGCCTGAGGGATGGTCTGGCGTTGTTCGACCCGGGCCCGCTTGTCTGCCGCCTTCTCCTGGGCGGCATCGGGGGTAGGCAGGGCTCGAGACGGGTCAACGGTCTCCTCCGAGGGCGAGGGCGATGGCAGCAAGACGGCGGGGTTCACGGCGTATTGGGGGATGGTCGGCGAATGCGTTTGTATGGAATGCGCGGTGCGCTGTCTGCCGGGCGCAGGCCGCTGCTGCTGCTGCTGCTGATGCAGAATCGGGGGGGCGTGTGTTGCGAGTTCCCAGGCCTTCTTCTTCAAGCCCAGCTGGGCATTTGCGGTGGAGTTGATGGCGGCGTATTGGTCGGTAGCGTTTGGCTGGGCGGGTGGATATCGCATGTTGAAGGTGTTGCGCCAGACGGGTGGTTAAGAGAAGCCCGCAAGGAGGTGCAGGGAGTCTTCACGTGCATGCTGGAGCTGGAGGGGGCTTCTCGGGGGTGACGTGGAAGTGACGGTCAAGGCAAAGGCAGAGGCAGAGGTGAAGGCAGAGGCAGAGGTGAAGGTGCGGGCGACGAGGAGCAATAGCAGCCATGATATAATCCATGGCAAGTCACGTCCAAGTACTCGCCGCCAGTCCACATCCCGATCCCGCCCCTCTTCTGCACCGAACCTGGCCTCGCCCACCCCCTCGCCCACACGCCATCCCGCCCCGATTGCGACAGATATAGATACGACGCAGAGCGAGGAGTCGGACACGTCAACCGCCCAATCCGACTTCCCCAGCCCTACAACGGCAGCCGGAGCGCCACGTCTCTGTGCTTCACGTCCACTATGAACACGCGCCGGTGAAGCCGCTCATCCTTCTCCTCCACACCTCTCTCTGCACCGCACTGCCGCCCGCAGACGCACTCCCAGAATGGCGGCGACGCCTGGCGACATCCTCGTCGTCGTTCGTACGTCCTCTCCTGTCGCCGGGGGGAGGGAGGGGGGCTTGGTCTACGATCTGCACTCGAGACAAGCAACCTCGCAAGCGAAATGAGCCGCCGCTGATTGTTCCCATGCAGACGAGTTCCAGGCCAGGTCGCCCGATGAATTGCCTCTGAGCCGCGGGGAGCGCATCGAGCTGATAGAGTGAGTGGTGCCCGTGCCGTGTCGGCTGCGACGTGCTCGGTGGCTAACCTGCCCTCTCCACCAGGTCCGACCAAGAGTTCGGCGACGGATGGTACCTGGGCCGCAACATCGAGACCAACGACAGCGGCCTGTTCCCCCAAGGTGACGACCTCCGCCCGCGCACCCTCGTCGTCGAGCATGCTGACCGGACTCCAGTATACACTCGGCTGGCCCCCAAGCCCACCGCCGCCGCCGCCGCCGCCGCCAGTCCCGCGCTCCACCAGCGCACATCCTCTCAGACGACCGCCCAGCCGATGCGGCATGACGAGCCGCCCGTCGAGAACGGTACCCCTCCCCCTTCTGCGCCGCTGCCGTTAGCGACCGCAACCCCGACCGCGCCATTGGAGACCGCGCCGATGGCGGCATCGCAACCGAGCCCCGCGAACCGGGCGTCCCTCCTGTTGCAGACGCGGAGCATCAGCCAGACGCTGAGCGGCGACGCCCCCCACGACGAGGAGACGATCGGCAGCCCGGTCATGCACGAGACGCTCAGCGTCATCGACGAGCACATCACCGACATGAGCACCCCGCGCCACAGCATCGCCGCCAAGGACATGCGGGGCAACGACTCCGGCAGCGAATACAGCAGCCACCACCGCCTGTCGTACATCAACGGCCAAGAGACCGACGAGGAGGAGCAGAGCCTGCATACCGAACACGAGGTGGCGACCTGGTCCCCGGCGCGCGTCGCAGAGTACCTGGAGGACGTCGGCGTCGAGAAGAAGCATTGCGACATCTTCAAGGAGCAGGAGATCAACGGAGAGGTCCTCTTGGGCATGGACCAGGCCACCATCTTCTTGAAAGAGTTCGAATTGGGCCCGGTGGGCCCGCGGCTCCGGACCTGGCTGAAGATCAAGGCGCTGCAGCAGGAGGTCAAGGAAACCAAGGAGGCGCAAAGGAACATGGCCCTGCTGGATGGCCAGGAGCATTCGACCTCGGGCCCGGTCAGGAATCGCTCAACGTCCATGAGCGCGGCCCTGCCCCGTATCCCGAGCCTCGGCCAAGGGCAGGCATCCAGACCAGGACAGGCACGCCTGCCCCTTCCCAGAGCCAATTCCACCACGAACCACTCGCCGGTACCTGTGCTGGAGGCGACCTCACCGTTGGCCCAGTACAATCAGGTCTCGCCCACACGTCCGTCCGCTGCTTCGGTCCGAAGCCTGAACCACAATCGCCGTCACTCTTCCATCGATTCGACCATGAACATGCCTCCTCCAACGTCGGCAGGAGCCATGAAGTCGCCCCCGGTCGCGCCGTCGGCCTCCTCCCACAAGAAGAACGCATCGTTTGATCGTGGCTGGACCATGAATTCTCCACAGGAACCGTCGCAGGGACCGAAGAGACCCTCCTCCTCCCATCACGCCCACTCCACCAGTACGGACATGGCTGCATACGGTGCTCGGAATGGCGACATGGGCTTCCTGGCTCACGATTTGGATCGCGGATATTTTTCCGGAGGCGAGGTGGACAATCGCAAGGCGCGAAACGTACTCCGCAAGAAGGACAATCCAGGCCACTCGCGGAGCCCCAGCTTCAACGGCGAGGCCGGACGCAAAGCCGAATTCAGTCGGCGGCACAGTCGAATCGGAAGCGCAGACGCTGTATCGGGAGGCACGAGTCCTCTGTCCCCTGCCGCCAAAGCCTACTACGGCTCAAGCATCAAGAGCGGACGCAGTTCCAAACACTACGACAGCAGCCGCCCATTGAAATCCGCAACCGAGCCGTCGCCTGCGGTAACCAAGTTGACCTACACGGATTCGCCCGGCATGGACGCCGTGACACGTTCCCCGAGACTCCCGCAGAGCGAGGCATCCTCTACCGGACGTGCGTCACCTTCATCGACAGCTCAGACCTATGCGCTCTCCTTCTTCGGAAAGAAGTCGCGGGGCACCGGTCTTCGTGCTATTTCCGATGCGATCACGGGAAACGAGAGAGCACAGGCAAATTCGGCCGATGTACCGACCCGAGAATCGCCTTTGCAATCGCCCACTCGCACAGGTTCCACCACACCCTCCGGCAACTCGATAACGAAGAGTTTTGAATCCGAGAATCCGGAATTGAACAAACGACATACGGGCGGCTCCACGTCCACCAAGGATACACGGCGGAAACCGAAGAAGCACAGCACCAGTGCGTATACCCGTGGTCGAGAACCCATCACCCCGCAAGAGGCCATGAAGCAGTGCGACTACAGCGGGTGGATGAAGAAGAAGTCGTCCAGCCTGATGACGACATGGAAAACTCGATTGTTCGTTCTTCGCGGTCGACGCCTGTCCTACTTTTACTCCGAGTTTGATACCGAAGAGAAGGGACTCATCGACATTTCATCCCATCGGGTGCTGCCTGCCAACAACGAGAAAATCACCGGATTCCATGCAGCGCTGACCCGCGCTGCCTCCTCTCCGTCCTCGCCACAGGGTGCAACGATTCCAACCGCTGCCTCCGCCGACAGCGCAAACGGTCTGGGCGAGGACCTGTCGGGCATGTTCATCTTCAAACTGGTACCTCCACGTGCCGGACTGCAGAGGGGCGTCCAGTTTACCAAGCCCATTGTCCATTACTTTGCCGTCGACAACATACAGATAGGCCGGTTGTGGATGGCCGCGCTGATGAAGGCTACCATCGACCGCGATGATGCTCTCGCCATCACCACGACGTACCAGCAGAAAACCATCACTCTCGAGAAGGCTCGACAGATGCGACAGCGACCACCTGCGCTCATGGACGACGACGACACGGAGAATGCATCACTCGACGTTGAAAGCAAGAGGAGCGAACACTCCAAGGAGAGCATTCAGGAGAGCGTCATTCATGAAGAAGACGAGAAACAGGGCCTCGCCATCTCGGGTTTGGACGACGCGAAAGCCCTTCTGGAATATGCGGAGGGGGGAGAGACTCCGCAGGAACCTCCTCCCGCAGAGGAATCTCCTCAATCGCCCGTGGCTGAATCACCGAAACCGAAACCGAAATCGAAGCACAAGCGCAAGGAGAGCTTCACACCTGGACTCGTCACTTTCGGCGGTTGAGCTTGCCGCCCCACCGTTTTGCACACCCCAAACACAACCGACCACTCACAATATATCTATCCCCATTGAGCTAATTTCGTACATGTTTATAATCCGCTCGTTGCGCTGCAGCAAGGCGCCCTCCCCCCTGGTTTTGTAGGCCCGTACAGGGCGCTTTCACTTCTTGCATACTTTTTCCACATTACGATACTGATGGTGGTCCGGTGGCCGATTTTTTCCCTTTGCTTTTCTCTCTTCACGATCTCGACGTTGATGAACGGATCTAGCATGAGGTGGATGTTCTGGCGCGCTCTTATATCTTGTTTCCTCTTTTTTTTTATACCAGATCTTCTTGCCCATTTAATGTAGTCTCCCGTTCCCCCCCCCTTTTTCAGTAGCAGCAGCAGCAGCAGCAGCAGTGCGTATATGCCGCCGATTGTAATTGTATGGATATATTTACTCTTTTGCTTTGACACTCTGCTCCCCTTTTACGTTTGGAACTGCAATCCCCGTCGCACCCGCGAAGCTGAAGCCCAAGGGAAACGCTGCAGTAGCAGTAGCAGTAGCAGTAGCAGTAGCAGCAGCAGCAGCAGCGGGGGATGATGGGCCTCGAAAAGCGGGAATTTATTTTTGCTTTTTATACCTTTTGCTTTTTTTCCAATTAGCGAGCATGAATGCATGTGAATGTGACATGTCTCTTTTTTTCTTTTTCTCCTTCGTTTATCGTGTTGGCGTATCTAGATGGATAGATGGATAAGATAGATGGGTGCGTACGTGCGTGGGTGTGATGTGGGGCGGCGACATGGCATGGCATGGCATGGCATGGTACACCTAGGTAATTATCGCATGCAGCATGGATGGAGTAGTCGCTCCTCTTTCTTTTTCCGTTTCCCCGCCCTCGTCGCAGGCAGCGTGTCGGTGTGGTGCCGTCGTTCGTTGCGTTCAGGTTGGTTGGTTTGGTTTGGTTTGGTTTTAGCTTGCGTGCTATATCTCGTACCATCTGTATCTACATCTGACACCGAAGGAAGGAACGAAACGATTGGGGGTTTTCTCCCGACCCCAACCCCGACTTTGGGCCAGGGTGAGAGAAACACCGGTGGGGTGGCAAAGCCGGCAACTGGATTTGTTTAAAACTTTGATTGATTGATTGATTGATTGATTGATAGATTGGTTCTCGAGTCCTGCGCTCTCGGCGAGGAGGCGGACATGATGATGGTGATGCCCGCTGGGGCGCAAGGTACCATGCATGAGATGGCGTGTGTGTATGTAGTTGTAGCGAGTGCTGCGCTTCTGAGGCGCCATCTGGCTTTGTTGGCTGGGGTATCGTTTCTCGACGTAAATGCAAATGCGGATGCTCAAAAAAAAAAAAAGGAAAAAAAAAAGGGTACCGAGAAGGGAGAAGAGGAAGAGATGCAGATGATCCGGCCGTACATCATGTGACGGTGAAAACGCCCAAGAAAGAAAGATGCCTCCGCGAGTCCAAACTGGTTCGACTCGATACGCTTCTCCCCGCCAGCCAGGGACTGACTGACTGACTGGGCAGGACAGGACAGGGTTAGAAGGAGAACGGCTCAAGAATGTCACCGCTTCCTCCGTCTCTGGGGCGAAGACTTGACTTCCACGGGCGCGAACCAGTCCTTGACTCCGCACTTGCCTTCCAATCCGACGAACAGGTCGTCCACTCGATCCGTCAACCAGCCCGACGTCACCCTCTCCGTCGGCTTCGCGTATCCCAATCGGAATGAGTTTGCGATGCTGCAGCTCCCCGCCTCGTACGAGAACTGCAGGCAGTCCTTTTTGCTCTCGCACACATCGTGGCAGTGCTGGAAGCTCTTCCACGCATTGCGCTCAAACGGGTCCGCAGATGCACCGTGGTCGTGCGCATTGTACTCCTTGTCGGCCGACATGTTGTCCCAGTTGGCGACCGAGGAGCCGACCTTGGGGTAGACGTACGACTTGAATATGTCGCGGTGGCGGAGGAGGATGTTGTGCTGGAGAAAGGGTATTATGTCAGCGCCCATGCAAGGTTTCGGGACGGGGTGGCGCAAAAAAGCTTCCGCTAGCTAGTGCCGCGTCTCAGTTTTAGACACTTACTTTTGCGAACCATGCCTGCTCGAACCTCCACAATTCCTCGATCTCGGCCGGTGAAACATGGTGGTACGTAATCGCGGGGAAGCACCAAGCGTTTCGATCGATCTTGTTGGTCGCAGGGTCCATGGTCGCGGGTGAGTCGCTTTGGAAGTGGGGGAACGCGCGATGCAGCGGGACCTTTGCGTCTTCGAGCACTTTACCCAAGGCACAGTCGCCGACCCAGTGCGTGGCTGTGAAGTCCTCGTAGTCGCGGATGCGAAGGGAACGCTCGTGCGTCACCTTGCGCATCGCCGGGTTGGACAGGACGAAGCCTGCGCCGCCGTAGCCGAACTCGATGTCGTTGATGTAGAGGTGTTTGCCGATGTAGTACGGCTTGGTTGGGTCGAAATGGCTCAGGTACTCGAGGAGGTTGTGCCAGCCGAGGTAGGTGTCCGTTTCGATGAAGACGAACCATTTGGCCGCCGGGGCTCTGTTGTAGGCTTCGTCGATCATGGGGAGGAACTTCCACTTGTCGAGTTTCCAGCCGGCATTCTCGGTGTTGAGGTAGTCACCCTGGGTGGATCCGGATTGTGCGGTGAAGACGTGCTGGCCGTCGAGACCCTGCCTTCCTCGCTTTTGCAGTTGGTGATACAGTTTGAAGTCCTCGTGCTGCTGCTTGCGGTCCGCCGTCACGCCCCCGAGGACATCGTGCACGGGGTGGCCCTCAATCTCCTCATCCAGGTCGGAGAAGATGACAAAGTTGGGCACACATCGCAAGGTGGTTTTGAAGTGGACGGGCACTTTTTGTCGCGACTCGGTCGCACCTGTGCGGAGCACGACCAGGACGTCATCGGCAATGTCCGACTGCGGACATGCGAGGCGGTCGTCGTGCGCGAGCGCGGCGGGCCTCGAATAGCGGAGGAAAAACGAGGGCGAGCTGGCGGCGGTGAAGATGTTGATGACGGAGACGGAGAAGACGGCGGCAAAGATGAGTCGGCACAGGAAGGTTCGGTGCGGCATGTTGGGGATGGGCAGACCAGAAGGAATGTGGGGGGAAAAGGGAAGGGAAAGAAAAAAGGCAAACTCGAGGGAGGGGAGCAATCGGGTTCGGTATGGGCCTAGGTAATTACTGTCGTCGCGATGTATCCGTGTGCCATGGATGGTGGAGCAGCACCTCGGAGGGAGGCAGGGAGGAGGGTGACCTGTTGCACGGCGCGTTTCTTGGATGCGGGCGGCGGAGGGTGTGGGAGCAGCGAGGGTTTTCAAGTCGGACGGACGAAGATCCTCATCCCCGGGCGAGGGGCGAGGGCGATCAATGCCTTGACGCTGGCCTAACGAGGCGGGTGGTGTTGTCACTCTTGCACCCTGCTGCAGTCGCACACGCCGCATGGTAGCCGGGGCCAGACAACATGCTCCGGCCGGTGTCTACACAGCACATGGGCGGCAGGGCCTGTCTTGCGCGGCGTGGTGTATCTACATCGTACATAGTGCTCGCTAGTACGATACACAGCAGCGTAGGGTTTTGGCTAGCATGCCGAGGGGCACGGACCGCCTCTTCTGGCGGGAATGCCGAGACCCTGCATGGCGGCGCCCCCTGGTCGGATGAGGTCACAGGGGAAGGATGCGGCATGGTTCCTTCTCTGTTCGGCGTCGGCCTAGCCCCTGCTGTCCTGATCCCGAGCGATCGCATCTCGTAACGGGCTGCCAATCTTACTCGACAGCATTGTGAAACACATTCTGTACACTGCCGGCTATCTGCCGCTCTCTCTACGTGTCTCGCACGGATCAACTGCGCCGCGACTGCGCCGACACTGCGGACTTCACCACGTTTTTTTCTTCCGTGATCTTCAAAAGCCTTGCCGCACATGCCGCCTCCCTGCCGCTGCTCATCAACCACGCTCTTTGGACGAATGGGGATGCCACGGTCAGAGAAAAGTTCGTGTGCAGGGGCCGGTGGTCTTGGTCTTGGATGGGTCCATGACGTCGAGATGCATGGAGAGAGCGGACCGAAATTTCGAGGAAGCATGGAAAGGGCGGCCGTAAACGACTTCAGCAAAGAATCGACCACCAACTTTCAACCACTTTCATAATGGCATTCACAACGAGAGATCCTTTCTCTCTTCAAACGTCCTGTATCTCTCCTTCGTTTCTGATAGGAACGTCTTCTGCATTCCTTGCGACCTTTCGAATCATCTCCCATCCTCTTTCTTCCCCAACATCCACCCACCCATCCAAAGAAAGCTCGGCACAGCCGTAACCGCCGACAACAACCCCAGAACCCACCCCATGGTCGCCCATCCTTGTTCCTGCACGATGAATCCCGCCAACAGCGGCCCGATCATGCAACCAGCAGCAAACGCCACATTGAACAGTGCATAGGCCTGAGCATACGCTCCGCCTTTTCCGTATCCCTTCTCTCCCTTCTCCACCATCTTCTTCTCCTTTGCCGCCACCACGGCCGATATCTCCGCCATCAAGGGCGGAAATGTCAGCGTTAGGAACAGGCCTACGAGCGCCAATAGTGCGCAGAGAAGCACTTTGTCACGGATGGTGTTTGCATCTACGAAGCGCAGGCAGGCGAGTGGTGGGCAGGCGAAAAGAAAGCCCATGGCTACCAGGTAGCGTCCACCGTACCGGTCACTGAGGTAGCCAAACAGGGGACTGAGGAACGAGGGGATGACGATGGGCAGAAATAGTAAAGCGGCTCCGGTAGATTGCCAATGGAAGGTATTGGCGACGTGAATGGTCAGGACGGAGTCGAAGGACGTCATCACCGCGGCTTGAATCGTCGCGGCAAAGAGGGCGGCCAGAAGGCGTCGGGAGTAGAGGAGGGAGAGGACAGGAGGGAGACGGTCGCGCAAGCGTTTTCGAGGGGTGTTGTTCGCGGTGGCGGAGTGGTTCTCCGTTGCGGTTGGAACGCAAGTATCCGGCATCATTGCCGCTCCCTTTTCGAGATCGGTGGTCTGTTCAACATCTAAACCCTTCTCAGCGTTTGTGACATTATGTGAAGTGAGTGAGTTCGGGTCCGTTTGAGTCTCAGGCGATGCCTCGGACCATCTTGCAGCCACTTTCTTCTCCACCAGCAAAAGTCGGAGTACGATATCGACGCCAATAAGCGCATACGCCATGGCATACACGGCGTTGTAGCCCGCTCGGTCGTATACGATACCACCGAGCAATGGCGCAATCAGAATACCAACCGACATACCGACACCGACATAGCCCATAGCTTGGGCGAGACGATCCTGAGGCACAGTATCGGCTAACAAAGCCAGGCCGACCACCCAGACGACAGCAGCGGAGGCTCCTTGCAACAGTCGGCCGGCAATGAAAATGCCAATACTCGACCCTACGTTCAGCAAGATCGTGGAACCTGACAAGGCGAAGAGTCCCAGGAGAAGTGGCGGTCGCCGAGAAGAGCTGCGGTCGGCGAGCCAGCCGCATACGGGGGAAAAAGCCAGCAGTGTGGCGGCGTAGATGGCGATGAGCACCGAAACCCAGTATTGCACTTGGACAAATCATGAGCGAAGGATAAGCAATGCCTTGGAAGCTAGCACGTACCTCTATCGGAGTCTACATTGCATCTGGTCTGGATGGCGAAGGGTATGACCGGCACGATCACGCCGTAGAGGAACATGTCCTGTTTCCAGCATCAGCACAATGCACCTTCGATTCCTCGGAGACGATCGACGTACCGTGAAGACGGCCAAAGAGATGGTGCCGATGATGAAGGCATCCGAGCTCCTGTACTCGAGCAGGTACGGTTTGTTCCCTCCTCCGTGTTGGGTCAGCCACGACGGCCAGGCCGATCTCGTCATGCTGGTCCTATTATTCCGCCGGCTCGAAGGTTGGCGCACGTGATCCTTTTCTTATCCTCCTCCCTTCTTTTGTCCTCCGAAGGAAGCGCCCTTTGGAAATCAGAGATGGATGGCGGCTTACGATGAAGCATTGATATAGCGAGGCTGCGTATTGTACAAGTCCATTCATTATTGGATGGAAATATTCATCTTATCTCGTGCGTAGTCCGCGGATGCCGAGACGGGCGCTAGTGCCGCGTACGGTCTAGGCTTGTATATACCATGACATGGATTCACGAGAGGATGAGCTGAGCATCCGTAATCTCCGGTCCATCGCCGAAGCGAGCAATGGTCGGGTAGACGAATTAGATGCGTAGAAGCGCATCAACTTTTCAGCGAGATTTCAAGAGCATGTGTAAAATCGTCATCGGAGAATATTCTAACGCTATTCACCAATAGGTTTCTCACCAGGTTCCCAGCAAGCACAACATCGCATATAAATTGATAGACTACCATGTAAGTAACCCTAAAATTTCAAAAAAGCCTAGTACTGATGTCGTGATGTGCATTTTATTGTCATGGAAATATATACATGAGAACCACTCCCCACTCTTTTTCACCCGTCACTGGCACCCCAAGTACCGCAAAACACGGCTTTTCAATCAAGCCCCTACGTAGGCTTCTCTCCGTTGCGAACACAGCCCGTCTTGTCCGTAATCGCCTTCGGACACGTAACCTTCTCGAACGTGACATCCGGGTTGTCAGCACCCTTGAACCAATCGAATCGCCAGTAGCAACCGGCCTTGAGCTTCTCGGGGAAAGCATCGCACTCGGAGCGAGACGAGATACCGCCGTACTGCGCTCCCCAGCCGTTTGCCGGGGCTCCCCATTGGCTTGTGCAAGCGTTGAAGATACCGACGCCACCTCCGGGCATGGCGATGTCGAAGTGGTTGTTACCGAGATCGCCTCCGGTGTTAGTAGCTTGGACGATCATCTGCTTGCCCTGGACCGTTCCCGATGTGAATGTGAGCCTATGCAGCAGCGGTCAGTCCATTTCCCCCAAGCATGAAATATTCGGTATTTGTTTTTGGACAGGTCGTACTTGTAACAAGAGCAGCACCACGAGCTCTCCGTTCCACCGGCGAGCTTGACGGCAGCGAAACCGTAGGCCAACGTATCGTTGACAGCCCATGGGCTCTGTCCCGTGCACATGTACGCTTGGCCGCCGCCGTTGTCGCAGGCGCTCTTCGCAGCCATGTCGGCAAGAGGGTTGTCACTCTTGTCGCAGCTCTTGATCGGCGAACTGACCGAAGCCTTGCCAGACCATCCGCATGAGCCTTTGCAGCAGTCCCAGTAGCGAGTCGTCTTTCCGGATGCGCTCTGGCCGTTGACGACAGCAGCGCCGGTCGCGAGAGCCAGGAGGGCGAGTTGCGGGAGGGAGACGAGCATGATGGCGGTCGTCGAGATGATCAGATGCGTCCGTGGTACGCGTGTGTGAGTTGCTTGCTTGAGCTGGTATCGACGAAGAAACGGCGGAGACCCGATGTATTATAGTCTCGCAAAGTGAACAATCTGATGGCTTGTCTACGAGGGTTCTAGGGCAACTCCTTGATCATTCCATCTCACCGCACTACTCTCAGCCAGTTCTAGCATTAATCATTCTCAATCTCCACATCCGCACACAACCAGGTTTGCGGGTCGAAAGCCTCCATCTCATCTGATTGCCAGTTCATCTGCACAGACACTGCAATACACCGTCCAGCCCTCCCATTGGCTGCACCGCCAGTTTCAACGAAACAGCCAGGGAGATCATTTGGTGGGACCAGTATGGCCTTGGTGTCAGCAGGTTAACTTGTGTGGCGTCGAGCATAATACAACGTCCTTTATTCATTTGGCAATGGCGGATATGCGGCCATGATATCCCGGCCCCGGTGATATTAAACGGTGCGAGAATGACGACGCGGCTTTTGTGGGGTGCATGGTAGGCGAATAATCTATATTCATCAGGTCGTCCAGATGCCAAAGGCCATGGTGTTACAATATGCCGGGACAAAGTTTTTGGACCTGTTTTTGTGTTGCCAGTATCTAGTGGTGGCGAAGCGAGGTGGATACATACTAGGGGTATGAGGTTAGGGGGGCTGACCATTTACTAGAACGCCTCGTTCGGTACTTGCCAAATCTTATATCGACCCCTTTCTTATGTCGTCGTCTAAGCATCATCGTACTCAGCCCGAAATTTTAACGTGTTTAATCACTGAGCCGCCCATCTCAGTAAGCCGCCCACCCAGAAATGCGCCAAAGATTATGAAAACTACATCGTAATATCTTCATAACGACTCGATAGGAATTCTTTGAATTTTGAACCCAGCCTTCTCTGCGTACATCAGGCCCTCATCTGACTTTTAGATCAATCGCCCTCGTTATTATCAACCTATAGTGTTTTAGCCCCCACTTTCAATCAGAAATGTTCCATCTCTGGAACTAATAACTGAATGTAGATTAGGGCCTTGATGTATCAAGTCATTGTTGAGATATTGTGTGGTTTTTACGATTTCCGGGGCATTTTTAGGCGGCTTACCTGAGATGGGCGCCTTGGTGATTAAACACGTTATTCTTTTCTTCCCTGCAAACTCGTCCCGCTTACGGTGCACTGGAAGCTTGGACCACCCTGTATACCGATATTGTATCAGAGGGTTACGAGCATCTACCGGCGAACATTGGAAACCTCGTCTGGAACTGCTTCCCTCCGCTTCCCTCCGCACAACACGCTCACCACCAGCCGCACGCGCATGCTTTGGTCCTGAGTCTTGGTGATCGAACTGGCCGCGCAGACATGGCTGGTCAGACCCCCTCGGACCCCCCGCCTTCGTACGAAGAAGCGCGGAATAGGATCCCACCGCCCGTCCATGCCGGCAGCGCACACAGCCGGGCGCCCTCGGAAAGCCTGCGCTCGCCCAGAAGACCGCCGCCGCCGCAGCCGCTGGATGTGCCGGCGCTCAACGAGCTTCGCGGCCGGCGGGTGATATTGGCGTCGGCATCCCCGCGGCGGAAACAGCTGCTCGCTCTGGCAAGTCCCGGGTGCTCCCGTGTCCACGCCTCATCGGACAGACAGACGCAAAGAGCACGCACAATCGTCATGCTAACAAAATCCAGCTTGGCCTAACCAATGTCGAGATCATACCCTCCAATTTCGCCGAGAATCTGCCCAAATCGATGGCGCCCTACGACTACGTCCTGGAAACCGCCCAGCAAAAGGCAATCGACGTCTACCAGCGCGAGGTCGACAATGGCGACCTGGGCCTCGTGATCGCCGCCGACACGATTGTAATAAGCCACAGGGGCGTGATACTGGAGAAGCCGAGAAATCCGCAGCATCATCTGGAGATGCTGAAGCGGCTGAGGGACGAGGGCTCGCACCAGGTGGCTACGGCCGTGGTGGCCATGAGGCCGCTCGTGAACCCTGTGGATCCGGGCTATCGGATGGAGGTGCATACCGAGTCGACCACGGTGAAATTCGATCCCAACTGTACGAGACCCGGGCGAGATGGAGGAGCTCCGGCTGACAACCCATGCAGTGACGGACGAGCGGTTAGCCGCCTACATCAAGACTCGCGATGGCAACGACAAGGCCGGGGGGTATGGCCTGCAGAGCGCCGGCTCCATCCTCGTCGAACGCGTACGGCAGCCTCCCTCCTTTCTCGAGACGACGCTGTGCTGACTCTTTCTCCAGGTTGAAGGCTCACCCGATAACGTCATCGGCCTACCCTTGCGCGCGACCCTCGAACTTATCGAGCAATGTATGGATCCCGAGGAAAACCTGGACGATCATATGGACAACATGTTCAGCGACGAGATCATCTGAAGGTGTGCAGGATCTGTGCAACGGGGAAGGGCGTTTTTATAGAGCTTTTTTCGAGACCTGTACTTCACGAATAGGAATGGGGGTGGACAAACTGTCGGCTCACCTTTCACAGTCCACCAAAAGGGTTGGAGATCTCGACCATGTATGATGTCTAATCGTACGTTGGATTCTGCGTCGAGGAGAATGGCCAGAGGTTCCCCGCTGCATGCATCGCATAGCCTCCTCCCTTTCTCTCGCACGATCGGATCAGCCTTCCACTGCGACGCTGATTCCCATCATCCTGAACCGTTCCATTGTTCGGCATGCCATCGCGTCAGCAGCATATGTACCTTGGCCTGCGCCCCTTGTCATCGTCACCATGTTTCTGGAATGCGATTGCGGCGCCGAGTTCATCTTGCATGCATGGCGGGGCTGCGGCATGCAAAGTAAGCTGTGCATGGTTGGCACGGATGCCCGAGGGAGGGCTGAGAAATGGATGCATCGAATCACTGCCATTTCACCCGCGCCTCAAATACTGCCAGTGGTAACTATGTATGCAGATCGCGAGTGGTGCCGTGGAATGTCTCGAACTTCCTCTGTCCGTTGCTTGACTTCTCCCTTGACCACTTACCCTATGCGACCCGTCGGTGACGCTCACCGTACAGCATCTCTCTCACAATGACCTGAGACTTCCATTCGTTCATCCATCCTATTCTCTCTTGCCTGCACACCATGTCTTTCTCCAGTCTCGTCATTCTCTCCCTCTCAACCGCCTTGACCATTCCCCCCATCCTTGCAGCCAAATGCGCAGCTCCCGCTCTCAACCTCCCGTACCGCAACATCTCCACCACACCTGGCTCTCTACACTACGGAATCCCCATCAAACTTGGCTCACCATGGCAAACCGTCGCCCTGGCACCCTCCCTCCAACTCGACAACACCTTCATCCCGCGCTTCACGAATACCTGCGTACACACCGATGGCATGCCCATGAGGAAGAGACGCGACGCCCGACGTCTGCACCGAAGAGACGGACATCCCGGAGCCTGGGAGGAGGAAACCAACGGCAGCAACACGTCCACGGATGCGGAAAATGGCTCGTGGGAAACCGACGATTGGTGGGTTGAATGCGGCGAACTGTACGGCGGGAGTTTTACGCCGAAACTCTCGGGCAGCTTCCACGACACGGGAACCAACAACAACGTGCAGGAATGGTGGTTCCGGAAGCAAAACTACGGCGCGTGGAAATTCGTCACCGACAAGTTCGCCTTCGCGGATTCCGCGGACGTGTACAGCGACATGTACCAGGCGCTGCCGCCCCTCCGCAACCTCTCGACCTCCTTCGTCCTGCCCGACGAGGGGCAACGGTTCGGCGGGCTGGGCACGTCGATGCTCGGCCTGAGTCCGAATTCGACGCTGCTCCAGAGCTTGGTCGAGGCGAACATGGTCCCGAGCGCGAGCTGGAGTCTGACGAGGGAGAGGCTGTGCTTGGGGTGCGAAGACGTCGGCGCGCAGCAGGGCAAGCTCATGGTGTTCAAACCGGCGGATCGCGACCGGGATGCGAAGCTGCCCTGTCTGCTGCAAACCAAGGTCGAGGCGCTGAACTGGCATCCGAAAGAGGGCGTCGAGGGCGCCTCGATGATCGAGTCCGCGTTCGCCGCGTGCATAGATCCCGGCATCCGGTTCCTCGTCCTGCCGCACGATGCGCGCGGCGCGTTCAAAAAGGTGCTCGGGAGGGACGTCCAGGCCGAATACGAGGACTACATCTCGTTTGCCGGGCCGCCCAAGGGCGACACGGGGTACTTGAGCTTCCGCCTCGAGGGCGGGCTGCAGGTCAACGCCTCCGTCCCTGGCGTCGGGCCCGTCACCGCGGCGGAAATCAAGTCCGGCGCCGTGTGGACGGTTCCCCTGGGCAAAGGCGGATGGGGCGCATACGGCAACGAGACGTGGGTGCTGGGGAAACCCTTCACGGACAGCGCCGTGCTGCGATACGACTCGGAGAAGAGGGAATACGGGCTCGCGAACCGCAACGACGACGCGGATCGCAGAACCGACATCAGGCCGCTCGGCTGCGACGCGTTCCCCGAGGTGGAGAAGAGCGTCGCGAGGACGCCTGCGACGGGCATCGTCGTGGCTTCCGTCGTCGCCGGCTTCCTTGCCGGCCTCGTGTTCGCCGGCGCAGCCCTGCTGTTTTATTCTCGCGGGAAGAAGGGCGTGGGCGACAAGTATGAGCCGCTTTCCGATGGCAGCGGGGCCCGTGGCATGCACATGCGCTCCGTGTCTTCGTTCAACAACGGCGATAGCTGGATGATGAGTGGGGCCATGAGTCCGCCGCCCGCGAGCGCGTACAGTGGGTCCAGTGGACATGGGAGTTATGGGGGTGGAGGAGGCATTGGGATGGGGTTGGGGGTTGGGGATCGGCATGGGAAGGGCGGGAGGATGGCGAAGGGGGGTCATCAGAGGGGTCCTAGCGAAGCTGGGAGTACGGCGATTCATGAGGCGCCTGAGGGCGGGACTGCGTTTCCTACGAAGAGGGGGAGGGTGGAGATCTATGGGCCTCCGATACGGTGAGGGAGGTGATTGGATTTTATTCTATCCGTGTTGAATGGGCTATCTATCATGCATCAATCAAGATAGTTGGTGTGATCGATCACTGAGCGTGCGGGGGTGACAAAGATGGTTATTTCATTCTGTGTGTTTTCCATCTATCTGCGTACAGACATCTGAAGTCACCCCGTACGGACAATCCGTACATTTTTCAAGGATTGAAGGTTGAAAAAGAAACACGTCTTTTGGGTTCCCGTTGAAATGTCGTGCCCGGTGTAAAGGGAGAGTAGTGGGTAATATAGTCTAGTGTCTTATCTTTACTATGGTTACGGTCGGGGCACGGCTCTACACCACTGCGCCAAAACAACCCAAAAAGGTGCGAATAGCAGCTATCAGCTGGTATCCGGTGTAGAATAGTACATAGAGGCTCATAGCTCACTGGCTTATAGCTCATTGACCAGCCCTTAGGCTTAGCCAGCTCTCAGCGCCTGATAGTTACAGGTTAGTGTGGTATCTTTATGTCTAAACTTTCAGTAGTACTATGTGAAGTCGCCGTGCTTAGTCCTGATTACCAGCAGTTATACTAGTGTCTACTGGCTGAGATTGAGTTCCTTCGGGGGTGTGGTCCCGTAGGCAATCTCTCACTGGTTGTACTAGGTGAGGTTCATTGTGTAGAGGAGCCAGGATAACACTAGGGTACTAAGGCTATATACTAGACTTTGCCCAAGCTGATTACCGTATCTTAGGTGTGAACGTTTAGGTATAAACGTTACCATCTATATACTATAGATCACGTTAAAAAACTTGAGTTTATTAAAATCTATACAGCATATACGAGCTGGAGTCTGACAAGGGAGAGGCTGTGCTTGGGGTGCAATGCTGCAAACCAAGGTCGAGGCGGGCTCTGGGAAGCAGCCAATGAAACGTTGTTCTTTGGAAGCAAACGGCCAAGTGGATGGGGAAGGAGGCTTCAAATGAAGTTAATATCATTAATAATGGAGGGTCGTTCGCAGTGATTTTTGGGCAACAGCATTGATACTTGATACCTGTTTCGGACTAGGTCAGGTCAGGCAACAACTATAGAGCCTTCGCACCTTCGTACCTTGTCCTTTGCACCTTGACCTTCGCACTTTGACCCTTGTACTTTGGCCTTTGCACCTTAACCTTCGCACGTTGTCCTTTGCACCTTGACCTTCGCACGTTGTCCTTCGTACGTTGTCCTTCGTACGTTGTCCTTCGTACGTTGTCCTTCGCACCTTGACCTCCAACCTGCATCATCTCACTCCACTGCCTCCACTCAGCCTGCACAATGGCCGATCTCACGCCCGAAGAGGACCAAGTTCTCCAGGATATGAATCTCCTTCGACCGTCTTACCAGCCTACGAAACGGAGCGTGTCAGCGTCATTTTTCTCCTCTCCCACCAGCGACGACGATCACTCAGACAGCAGCTCGTCTAGCACTTCAGTCCGCTTCTGCTCCTCCAACACCAAGCTTGGCCAATGGTTTGAGTTTCCTGCATCGCGCGAGAGCGTGGCGGCTCTCGAGCACATCGGATTTACAGCAGACGCGGCTCAAGACATTTTCAACAATTACCAATCCAGGCCCTCCCCAGATGACAACCCAGACGATTTGCTTGACTATGCTTTCGGGCATCTCGTACGCCCAGATCTTCCTGAGGATGCCCGCGACATGATGACTTTGGTTGGCATTGCACCAAAAGTCCAGGATGCAATTCTTGACCCAGCTTTTCAGCAGATCTTCGAGACCGAGGATGTTGAGTTTTGGATCAAGGACACGCTGCGCACTAATTACAGAACACTGGAGAAGCTCAAAAAAGAGCTGAAGACAGAAGCCAAGCATTCCCTGGCGAGGAAGAACAAGAAGCGAGCGAAAGTTGAGGATTTATTCACGCCAGGGCTACCAGCGGAAGGATCCACCACCCCCACCGTCACACGCAGTGGATACCCAAGCGCCGAAAGGTGGTCGAGGCATCTCCCGAAGACCTTCACTATTGTTCAAGACGAAGCTCCTATCCCTCTCGACCATCAGGACTTGTACAAAGGAAAAGCACCAAAGGAGTTGAAGAACCATGCTTTCATTTCCGCGACTGGTGAAGTCGATATGAGGGTGATTAAATCATCTGAAGGTAGGGACTTCAATGGAAACCGTGGGGCTTGGTACTTTTCGCCCGAAAAGGAGACTGCTGAGCTGTATCGCGGATATGCGGCAAGGAGGTGCCCCAATACCGAAACCTGGACGATTCGCATTCTGGTTCCAAATGCCTTCGTCGCATCACTACGAAAAGAAAAACTGTTATACTCTTCAGTCTGGAAAGAATTCGTCTGGATGAGCCGAAACGAGCAGCTCTTGTTTCCGTCAAAATTCAACAACCTTATTGACGCGGATCTGTTGGTTGGACATATATGCAGGAGTCCAAACGAGAGAATCCAGAATATCAAACAAGAAGACATCCAGCATAAGATATCCAGGGACAACGTTATGACCATATCCACCGGCAGAGCAACGCAGTGGGTTTTCTTGAAGGCAGAAGTGGCGGCACGCTTGGGCACGGAGATCACAGGCAAAATCCATATCGATGTTTATGCGCCGCAAAATTTAGCATCAGAGGAATGAGCAGGTCACAGACCTGACACGGCGTATTGTGCTGTTCTGGTTGGGTTCACCGGGAATTCTAGCGGCGGAGGAATGAGGGAATGGGGGAATGAAAATTCCGAAGTGAGTGCATAGAACGGCTTGATAGATTAATTGATTTTTATATCTCCGCTCAACATCTTGGAAGCTCACAATAATATCACTTAATGGGGGGGGGGGCAGGGAGACCTATCCGTAGTATCCTATCAATATTTGATGATATAGCGCAGTATCCCTCTTCGAATTTGTCGTAGAAGAAAATGAGCGAAGAAGTTGGTAAATATTTTATAAAGAGCCGCCGCAATGTATAGCTGCTCGTTTCGTGAAAATGAGCATTATAGAAAGATGGATCAACGATGGTTCCCATTGAAACCATGGCGGTGTTGGTACGACGGAGGACGAATATTGGCGGCCTGTGGCCAGCAAGCTCGCGAACGAAGAAGGGAAGATCTGGAGCCGATGTTCGTCTGCTAGAGCTCCGGCTATGGCACTGACAAGATCCGGCGCGGCTGCTGCACTGACTGGGTTGGTTGGTATTGATTTACGTCCTATAGAGTTAGCCGAAGGCCTTCCTACTACAAAAGCCTCCCATGCGGCATGATGGACGTGCCGAGCACCTTGTGTGGTGACGGCAGATCTTGTAGTTGCTGCCCCGTACATGAAAGTAAAGAGCCGGTCAGTCCTCAATCCTCCTCCAAGTAAGGAAAGTAAGGAAAGTTGCGTGCGTGAAGCGCGTTGTCTGTAGCCCAAAGGCTGGAGTCCGTGGCTTTGAAACCGTTGTGTAAGTCCTAAGGACATGATGTCTCTGAGGCGTTGCACCGCCCAGAGATTGACGTAGAGAAATATAAGAACTGTAGATATGAAATTGAATGTAAAAGTAAAAGGTAGAGCAGAAGGTTGCGGCGGCTTCAGCCGCCTCCCCAACCAGCGGCGTGGGGACATGACACACAGATTAGGAAGCTCTATCCCGGCTCTGCTAAGTGCGCCCTAGAGCAACCGTGGTCTCTAGGGGAATCTCTGTGGACAGACAGGTGTCCACTGGGGCGGTCGGGCTCCTTTTGGGGTTGACGGCGCAGCTTGACGCTCTTTCAGGGGCTAACGGTGAGTCTGATCCCCTTCTGAGGCTCTGCTGACCTAGAGGTGTCTACGCTACTTAGGTAGTACCCCAGCGACTAGACATTATTATTATGAGGTCCAGAAACGCCGCAAAGTCCTCCGGGTGGCTGAGTAGTATCTGTAGATACTCTTTGCCTTCAGTAGTGTTTATTGGTGGCCAAGCAGGCCGGTGTGGCCATAGCCGGAAGTGTCGAGCCATGTGCCGGCAGTGGACGAGGTGGTCCGGGGTTTTGTCCTTGCCACAGACACAAGTCAGTGTGGCATCATCATGCCGGAACTTCCTATGGTACGCTGCTGCACTGACGGGCGCCCTAGTGGCTCAATAGGTAACAAGCGTGTCTAAGCGGAATGGGTAACGTGTTTTACCAGTAAGCGGATCAGACCAGTAAGTGGATCACCCCACCAAGAAAATCTACCTTCACTGAGCGATTACTCAACACCACAACAATATATCGCAATATAGATAAATCTAATAGATTTGTGCTATCTAGTAGTACACTGAGTCCTTTTATATCCTTGAACGTAATACTTAGTACAGGTTGGTGGTGCGCGAGGGCGCTTTGGTTAAGTAGGCTACTCGGCCTCCTGGGCTACCCTTTTAGCCTCTACAGCTAATAACTGACCTTCCTGAGCCTATAGAGCGCCTCTATGGGTAATATACTATCACCGCTGTGTCTACTTATGTTGTTAGCGTTAATAGGCTACTTGAAGCTTTGTATTTTCCTCTGTAAGGATAGTAGCTAAGTGTATAGCAAGTTAGTAACCTTTAATAAGCTGGCTGATAGCTAGAGTAGTAGGGCTCTGAGACTGATAATAAAGTAGGTCCTGGATATATTGAGCCTACTACTGAAGCTGGTCTATTGTATACGGTGTTTTAGCTATCTACTGTCCTTCTAGCTGTAGTAGTAACGGTGTATAGATGATAGCTAGCGACGAGAGTACTTATTCTAGGTTAAATAGGATAAGCCCTGTCGCGTAAAAGCTAGCCTGGATATTCTCTAGCTTTAGAGCCTATAGCCTAACTAATTTGTAGACAGATAGGAAGTCTACTTTGTTAATATAGTAGACTCTCTACCGCGTGAGCTGCTAGATCTCGTGACTGTACGCGCGCTTCAGAGGCGAGAAGCAGCCTACATCTAGCGGCTACAGTAGGTATAAAGTATAAGGCGGTATATAGAGGGTGATAATAGAGTTCTCTATATAGT